>RPOG01007770.1:0-16759 GCA_008086565.1 Thalassoma bifasciatum | reverse complement strand
CTAGTCTTCATTTAGCCGGGGCCCCATTAGACCCCTGAAACGACCCCAGAGCCGTCCATCTGGACTGAGAATCCAATAACTGTCAAGTTCACTTCAAGGACGAATCATTACATACTGAGACCCTTGTTGCTCTGTTTTTACTTTCTGAGCAGATGACAAAACAGAGGACACAACCATCCCCTTAGAAGGCACAAAAGCGAGGACTGTACCATGCGTGGCTACCTGACCTTTCATTAGAAGCAGAGTGACAGTGAGGCAAGACAGCCGGGCAAAGGAGAAAATGAGAAGTCACTCAGAGCATGAATAGAGCTTTGTATCATCTCCTCTGTAAACCTAAGAGGACAGGACTTTAGAGGGGACAGAGCAGAGGAGACAAGAAGGAAGGACTCAAACTTGGAGGAGAGTGGAAAAAATGGCTTGACAGGAAAGATCACAAAAATTTAAATAAGAAAGGAAGTGACAGGAAAAAGAGGAGGGCTATCCCCAAAACTTCGTACTTAATGGCCAATGAAAAGAGAGTAGTGTGAGTTAGCCCCATTCACACATGAGCTACTTGCAGGACATTCAAGCCCTTCTGTTTTCAGGAGATTGCCACTTACATAAGCACTTAACAGTTAAAAAATAACCATTTTCTGATGCCCAAATAACTTAAATGAGGTAATTTCATGTTCATTACAGAAATGACATTGAGTCGAGCAGGAAAATCTTTGCATGGGCAGCCCTAGAAAAGACACAGGATAAGAAAACTGCAGAGAAGATAAAGGGAAACAGGAAAAAAAGCATTAAAGAGAGAGAGGAAGAAGAACAAAGGCAAATGAGTGACCTGGATGGTGTAAGCAGATAGCAGGAAGGCTCTCCTGAGTCCTGTTTAACCCGTTGGGATCTGAGGGATCCTAGCTGCTGTAAATCTGCTGGAATTCCAAGCGTGCCCGCTGCCTACAAAACAAAACTTGTGTTTTCCTTCTGCACTGTCGTTTAATCACTAACATATGAGGGGAGGAACAACAAAGCGACTGGAATACAGAGAAGACGGGGAGCATGTGGATGAGAGGGGGAGGAGGAGGAGGAGGCCGCGGAGGGTCAGAGCCTTTGATGCCCCTCTGCGTCTTTAAAAAGATCTTCTCCAGGATGGGGAAGACAAGACAAGCAAAGCAGGAGTGCAGTGAAAACAGACAACAGAACGAGGCGGAGATGATGCAAGAAAGCGGATTAAAGTGAGGGGAGCAAGAGGTCAGATCGGAGTTATTTACTGAAACAACAGTAAAACAGGCTGGGATCACACGGCCATCACCTTGACCTTGAAATCTTACAGCCCGCTCCATGTTGTACTGACACACCTTAATCTATCATTAGCTAATAAGGGCTTCCTGAAGAAAAACAGACAGACGGGCCAGTAGTCTGCTCACTGCACATCTTGTAGATATCTTAAAAGACTGAGTAGCACTGTGTCACAAATACAAACCCGGTTTTAAATAATGAAGCTAATGTGAAAGTGCTAAAAGTTGCTGCACATCAAGAATCGGTCACTCACACCAAGCCAAGAAAAACTGACTTTTATCATCAAAAAATGTATTTACAGCTTGGTTCAAAAAAGCACACACTGTGCAGGGACAATTTTATTCAAACTCAGGGGTTTGAGAGATATTAGGATCATGGGTTTGTCCAATCAGAGGCTCAGCTCAGCTCACGTGACTGAAGGGCACTCCATAGCTGTTAGAAAGGAAGCTAAAAGCCCGCTTCATATCCAATACTGCCACTGCCATCAATCAGCTTCATTTCTCTGTATCAGGAACAGATGGGTGACAGAAAATGACCACCAGCTTTTGGTAAATTCAGTTGCCTTCAGCCAGTTGGTGGCTGCTCTGTACTAGCAAAATAAGTAGAAGTAAATGGTAGAAAACATGACTATACTTGCATGTCATATATTCACTCATTTTAACAAAAAGGATGCTTCCCCTACCTTTAAACCACTTTCAAGAACCCACCAAACTATTTCCTGTACTTAGACAACAATAATACCAACATACCTCAAAGGCAAAGTTCACAAATGACACAACTGATTTTTCCAACAGTCGTGACAAAGTTGTGACCAAACCAATAAAAACTTGGCCAGCTCAGACTTTTTTCATCAGCTAACATTTGGTTGACTTTCAGAGGTCAGCCCTTTACTAATAACACCACCACGCCTTTAAAAACAACCAACATGTTGTATGATCCTGAAACCCAACTCTCCACCATGTCTCCCTTTAAATAATAAACTTCTGTGCATTAAGTCTGATAACAATCCCTGTGCAGGGGTTAAACACACCACAACATAAATCCAGTTCACTCCGGGAGATCTCATCCCTCTCTCTCCTTCCACAACATAGAACTCCTTCTTTTACTTTCCTTCTTGGCTTCATGCGCTCAAATCCATCCCAAGGATAACACTGCGAGGAATAATAAGCAGAGCAGACTTAGAGCACTGTCATTCCTGAAATGTTCATTTTTCATACTTGATTTCATCACGTATTTAAAATCAAATCAAACTGTGGTGAGTGTGTGTTGTTCACTTTCACGGTCATGCAACATCTTTCAGCAAATCTACTTGAACATTTGCGAGCTGAAAGCAAACGTTTCTGCTGTTGGATGTTTTCCGTCGTAATGACAAAGTGATGAAGAAGAGTGACGCCACGTTTGAATTGAATTATTTTGCGTTGAATTGTAATGTTTATTTTGTGTTCTCTTTTTTTCAGCTGCAGAAGAGGATCTGTCATCTCTGCTGTTTTAAAGAGACGAAAGAATCCATTCATCCATCCATGTCAACTCAAACATGTTAAACAAAACTGATCCTAAACGCAGAGATTTTATTGAATCAAGGAATCGAAATCTAGGAATCTGTTGCTGTTTTCTGTGGCGAAACACTGCTCATGAGCTGTATACTTCTAAGAAATGAAGTAATCGTGAAAAATCTTGTACTCCTGCCCTGTAAAGTGAGATCAAAATGTTGCATTTATTGGCCAGAAGCATGGCTGTGAAAATGAATTAATGCGTTATTGTTTTACATTATTCTCCAAACACCTCTTACACCTTCTGTAATATTCTATTTATGTATCTGCTGTAATGCTTAGATCCAGGAGAAACCTCCCTCTGTGTTATTCCTTCATCAGTTTAGATATTTCACTTGGCAGTTGTTAGAAAGCGCCGTTTACCTGTAATTCTAGAGAAGCAAATGTGTAATTTATGTTCAAAGTGCCACATAAAGGGGCTGAGGTTCTGAATTCTTGGGAATATTAAAGTCTAAACACAACAGCTGAAGCTTGGAGGTGAATTTCATCCCCTCCACACACGCAGACACATAAAGTATCTCAAACATCCAGCTCCAGCTTTCCACTGCACACACAGACTTTATTACTTTCCATTATCTTTGATGGCTATCTGTGCTCTCAAATCCAGCTCACTGTTGTTCTTTTGGCTGTGCAGCACAACGCTAATCCAGTGTCTCGGTAGAAAATCCTCCAGCGGTTCAGTTTGTGCTTAAGTATTTATTTCACTTTAGACTGCATGTTTGCGCCAGGACAAAACTAACAAACTGACCCTTACTGTTTGTATGAAACAGTTTGAAAACAGCCAAAGCATTTCAATTCTTCTCCCCTAAGATCGATGCAAGCTAAAAGCAAACCAAGTGACGGTTATGAGAATAAATAAATATCACATCACTGCTCATGATATCTCCAGTTAGCAGATGAAATGACTCCTCTACTCCTCCATGTTCCACTCGGGACTTGTCTGCGCTGACCCCAATAGGAAAATCTGACATGCTCATTTCATGCGATAAAGGGATTTTCATGAGGGCTTGTGAATTGGCACCACATTCCTTGTTCGCCCTGATGTTCTTAAGCCCCGTGTTTGCTTTAGTCTTTGGTCTCGAATCCCTCGTGGAAAACTATGCTTGCAATGTTAGCCACTTCAGAATCTCTGAAACCCAGAAAAATACCAACATACCCACCCGTAGAGACCACAGCACAGGCCGCTGACCGTCGCTGAGAGGCCCAGCCATAACACTCGCTACACTGGACCCTCTCCATTAACCTCCATCAAGGTGTGGTTAGTAAAGCAAACCTGGCTTTGAGGAGCTGATCCAGTATTATGATAAAGTACTCAGCTTTGTCTGACTCTTTGTTCTGAAATTAAAGAGGAATGAGCCTTTGAGTTTTGAAACATATTGCTACAGCAATAACAATGATCCTTTCCGCCTCTGTTGATGCTGTTTTACTAAAATCTATTTTTTGTGACACAGACTTCATCATATGGCTTCTTTAGATGATTGAAATGAGATGGATGATGTATTTTAATAAATTACTAATTATTTTTTTGGACAAGATAAGGATGCCGAAGGCCAAGATCAACAGAAAATGACAACGAATACATTTGTACCTAAAAGTTTACACGCCCTCCAGCAGAATTCCGATTTTTTGGCCAATGAATGATAACACAAAAACCTTTCTGTCACCCATGGTTAGAGGTTGGGTGAAGACATTTATTAACAAATAACTGTATTTACTCCTTTTAAATCATAATTACAACAGAAACTTCAAAAATGACCCTGTTCATTTTTTTACACACACACTGATTACAAACAAATAGATCACAGGTGAGGATGGTTACCTTTAGGAGACATTCAAACAAATTTGTGGTCACTTTTGTGCATTTATCAGGACAAAACCACCAGAGTTGTGTAAACTTCTTAACAGGGTCATTTCAAGTTTCTATGGTCATTATGATTTAAAAAGAGTAAACTTTTTTTTTTTTTTTCAATAAATGTCTTCACCCAACCTCTAACCATGGGTGTCAGAAAGGTTTTTGTGATACCATTCATATTTTCTAAGAAAAGGCCAAAAAATCAAAAATTCTGCTGGGGGGTGTACACTGTTGGGTACAACTGTACGCCTCGTCTGGCCCAGCACTGGATTCATTGCAGTCTAGTTGCATCCCTACTGCCCCCCCCCCATCAGATATGCAAGGCTCCCAATTCTGCCGGATGCCAGGGTTGTGACACATCAAGCAGATCAGGACAGGAAGTCATACANTGTGTAAACTTCTTAACAGGGTCATTTCAAGTTTCTATGGTCATTATGATTTAAAAAGAGTAAACTTTTTTTTTTTTTTTCAATAAATGTCTTCACCCAACCTCTAACCATGGGTGTCAGAAAGGTTTTTGTGATACCATTCATATTTTCTAAGAAAAGGCCAAAAAATCAAAAATTCTGCTGGGGGGTGTACACTGTTGGGTACAACTGTACGCCTCGTCTGGCTCAGCACTGGATTCATTGCAGTCTAGTTGCATCCCTACTGTCCCCCCCCCCCCATCAGATATGCAAGGCTCCCAATTCTGCCGGATGCCAGGGTTGTGACACATCAAGCAGATCAGGACAGGAAGTCATACAAGGAAACCAAATATCAAGATTTACCAGACCACTTGGCGTAAACAGGGTTAAACTGACGTTATAGACAGCCATACCAGGAGTCACCAGATTCGAGGTTTTACAGCCAAACATTAAACAAAACTTCTTATCCTCAAAGGTCAGGTGCTCTAACTTGGTTGAAGCATCTGTAGGTATATTGCTTAACAAGTGTGCCTCAGAAATCATGATAAAATAACTTGCATCAAGTCAGACCAAAGCAAATGGGCTCATACTTATGTTAACCAAATATGATAGTAAATGTGTCAGTTAAACATACACGATACAAAATTAGCTATCAACCCCTCATACCATACCCTGCTGCCTCTGTCTGTGCTTACAGTGAGCAGTAGAAACTATAGTTCCAGGTAATGAAGGTATAACTGTAATCTACACCCAATCATTCATCCGCCCATAACTCTTCATCCAGTAACACTAGAAGACCTAGACCATTAAAAAGCTGAGGTCTGATCCCACTATTTATGTATCTTTGCCACTGCCAGATGTTACAAGCTCCTAAAAAACGCCTCAGTTCCCTATATAATGGTGGGTAATATGGATTTGTGGTGTGCAAACACAGGTAGTTAGGCTGTAAAAATAGTCCAAACAGCAGAGTCTGAGTCTGTGGAGCATATTGTGGGCTCTTAATGGACCTTTATACCTTTTCGCCCCCTCTGATGGTGCCCTGGACATTTTCTAGTTTTGTTAGTAGACGTTTAAGAATCAATACACATTTTTCTACGTTTATGTTAGCGTATGTGTTTTGTCATATCTGACAACACACTGCTCTGAGTGTTAAATATGGGTCTAAACATCATAAAGTTGTTCCCGGCTCTGAATACTTTCCATTTCCCTTCATGCAGAGAGGTGTGACAGCAGCGAGCCTTGACTGTAGCTTCCAACAGGGACAGTTTCAGATCTCAGTGCAGACCTATAAAGAGAGCTGTACTAAACTTTTACAGGCTGACAACAGGCTGACTTCCACCAGCAGCAAAAAGTCACAGGCAGGTTTATATCACCACTATGGAACAGTTTCCTCAAGTTGCCATAAGACCTAAAGGTTGGCCAACTGATGAAGCTGCAGCAGCTTCTTTAGTGCCCTTCAGCTTATCACATGGGACAGCAAAATATCTGAACTTCTACAAAAGAAAACTCTGAGATTATTCATATTTGAACAACGAAGGACTCCTGCAGGTGGAGTATCACTTTACAAAACACCACTGCTCCTTTGAAATCTGTTCGACTCCCTGATGAAGACTTGATGCCAAAATGTGTTTGAGTGTGTTTAAAGGTCTACGCAACCATGCAGGGATTAAAAAGTCAGTTTAACTGCTAAAGAGGGAGAGCATTGGAATTTTCTTGTAATTTGAAAACAGCTTAAGCAGCCCTATCAAGAGAGTAGATCAAGCGACTCTTTTTGACCCTGAGGAGCACTCTTAGGAGCAACCACTGGCCCGGAAAGATGAAGCCAATGCTGGAGAGCTAAAAACTGCAGGTTTGATTGAATTTATTCTCTAAGTTAGGCATCTTCAGCATTTTTCAGACCAAGAATTCCTGAACTAACGAATTAACGGGGCCCCTGCTAAAAGCTTTAAATAGCTTCTTTGGGGTCACCCTTTCCACACATCCAGTGTGAAATCTATTGTACATATGTATATGCATATGTATATGTATGTGTATATGTATATGTATATGTATGTGTATATGTATATGTATATGTATATGTATGCATGTATGTGTACCAGCGCTCGCCAAGGTTGATGTGTGTGAAACTAAACTAAACTAAACTAAACTAAACTAATGGGGATATGAAGCAAGGAACCCCTAATGAATCTTTATTGTATATCAAATTGTGTTATATTGAGCCTTGCCACTGCATTTTATATCATAATACTCAGCTGATACTAATGCCAATATATACAAGTATTTTCTTTTACAAGTGTGTTTTCTTTTAAAATAACATTACAACATGCAGCCCTGTGTTTAGGGAGGGGGTGGGTGGGAGGGTTTAGTCAGATGAGGACTGAATAGGCTCTCAACCAATCATAGAGAATCTAACAGAACCAGTGTGATATGCTGCCACGTGACTGGCAGCCGGACAGGTCTCCCGATGCATGTAGTTTGAGAGCTGCATCGTTACTGAATGCAAACATTTTTAACTGAAAGAAAACATCTAAAGTCTCAATTTGTCCATCCATGTGTGTTCAAAGACAATTAAAAAAGTAAAAATCGAAATATTTGGGAACTAACATTCAAACATATAAAACAAACTGCCCAATTGCCTCATGATCCAAAAATGTCTTGGACCTCCACGGAGCCCCCAGGGGCTGCAAACCCCATGTTGAAGACCTTGATTCTGAGTTATTAGACGAACAAGTTTTGCCCAAAGAAAGGCATGGCTGACTTAATGATAAGTGGGCACAATGAAGCTGTCAGCATAGAGTCTGCAAGCTCACCCCTTTATTTCACCTTAACTCCAACAAAGCTTGGTTGACTTCAGCATTTCCAATATGGCCCCCGCAAATGATGAGCTTCAAATAGCTGCACTAGAAACAGATGGGTGATGTCGCAAGATTGCATCTGTGTATTATGTGGCCGATGACTTAAATTTGAATTTTCACCCTTCATTAATAAAGGGTGCACACATTAAGGTAGCTTTTACTTCTATAATATCATACAAAATATGAAAAGTTGCCCCAAAGAAGCCTTCAGTGCAACAAGTACCAGTGTAATGCACGTAAAACCCAACACATACCCGTCTGAATGCCCCTGTACTGGAGGCATTTTGCACTTGAGCCCCTGCTGAGTCCTACTAATGATTGAATATGTGTCACTCTGGTAGAACAGCTATAAAAAGCAGAGGCATAATCGCCACCCCGAGTCTCCTCGCTCGTGAAAAAGAGCCGTCTTTGAGGCTGCTGTCGAACGGATTTGGCATCGCCCTCCATCCGTCTGCTCTGACATACAGCCTGGCAAAGCCGGGCACCACGGAGCCAGATCAGATTGCAGGGTTTATGGATGTTACTAACATTGTCATTATCCCTGGAGGCCCGAGGAAATGGCGTGCCCTGGAATAACTGCGAATAATAAGCAGGAATAACTGAGAACGGCTGGTCATTCCTTAGCTGATTTATGAATGGTGGTTGACAGTTTGTGCCATCTGAGGGTGATTGGATATCCGTATTTATGGCTTTATTTTCCTGGCCTATCATCATGCTGGTTCCCTGTATCTCTTTCAATCTCCAGAGTAAACCCCGACTTTTTTTTTTTTTAGCTCTTTGAAGAGAGCTTTACACGTCATTTGGAGCAGCTTGTATGAAGGTCAGTTGTACTCCTGGTTGTGTTCTGTAGAGTGAATCATCCCTGTTTAATGGCCC
This sequence comes from Thalassoma bifasciatum, assembly GCA_008086565.1. Classification (NCBI taxonomy): domain Eukaryota; kingdom Metazoa; phylum Chordata; class Actinopteri; order Labriformes; family Labridae; genus Thalassoma; species Thalassoma bifasciatum. Next base: position 7,941 of record RPOG01007770.1, on the reverse strand, counting down.
GTTGAAAATGGGATAAGAGAATTGAGACAGAGAAGTCTCCAGACTGTAAACCATGTCTGCAGGGACCACAGGAGGGAGGGAGAGAGAGATAGGATGGTGGAGGGAGCAAACGAGAGAAACAAGGATAGAGGAAAGGAAAGAGCACGAATCCAACTGAACTATGTCACCGGGTATTTTCACTCTAACAGTGGGAGATGGAGAAAGAAGGTAAAGGAAAGAGAGAAGAGAAGGGAAGGGGGAGTTGAAGAACGAGGGAAAGAAGTCAAAGAAAGCTCATAAAAGCAGCGTGCTTCTCTTTAATTTTCACACACGCCGTGACTTTTACAAGCTGCTGTGGCAGGGCAAGGAAGTGGGTGAGTGAACGGGGCAGGAGTGAAGCCTGAGGCGCCTACGTCACGCCGCAGCACACGATCCAGCTCATGATATAATGTGCTCACAGATGGGACAGAAATAATTCAAAGGTGTGTAAAAGGGGCCTGTTTAATGGTGCCTGAGGACCACACAGCAAACACAACAGGTTACATAATGGAGAAATAAAAAGTGAAAAAAGGCCACACTTGAATGTTTTAACAAATCAGTGACAGTGACATGCTTCACAACAAGCTGGCATCTCTGAGCTGAGTGTGCAGATGTTTGTAGCTGAGCTGTGTGATATTTTAGGGAAAGGTGTGTTTGAGGTCAGTGGGGTTTGGCATTTGTTTACAAGTGCGCTCTAGGAAAGAAGAGATGAGCTTTTGTTCTCAGATGTACACAGAGTGAGTCCCCTGGTGATAAGCAGAGGCAAATATAAATAAGTTTTTATCAGGTAAATAAATTCATGATTATTTTAGACCTGATTTCGAGGTCACACATTACACCAACGATGTAGTGCAGTCACTCGCCACTAGCAGGGCCTGCAGCTGGTTGAAGGCTACAGCCGTGATGCTGTAAAGCTTTATCACCCATATGTACAAAAGCACACATGGCATTGGTCAACACAACACATTCTGACAGTTTTTGACCAAAAACATTGTGATATAATTGCAAGCTTTTCTGGTGAAGAACCCACAAGGAGGTCCTGATGTTGATGGTGCAAGGATGGCTAACATTAGTGACACTCAACTTTTGGACCACTGTTGTTGTCAAATAAGTTTGTGAAGAATTTTCAGGGGAATGTTCTTGCTTTTGGACCAATGGGTTAATAAGAGTTCAAAATCCTGGTGAAATAAATAGGAAAGAACTTAATCTGGAGCATACCTTAGATGTAGTTTGGCCAATATTGTCGGTCGGATCAGCCTATCGAATATGACAGGCATGTTAACAATTTGACAGTACTTTTGCAAGACATTTTACAGGTGGCATTTTGACTGAACTTTCAAGGCAAATGGAATGTTATGTTGTATGGCTATGAAGACACTGAAATTACAAAAATAAGAGTAGACTCTCTTTTTTCATCAGGAAAAATATGTTTTTTGCTAACTTTTCTGTTTCTGTTGTAATTGGCAGTAGAACACAGCCAACAAAAACACCTGTTTTTGACCAGAAAATGGAGAAAAAGAGCTTTGATGACTTGATTGACTATTGAATACTCCCCTTGAGTGTGAGCTGCCTGAACTTTTCAATCAACTTCTGCCATTGTCTCTCTGTCATCTCTTCTCATAATCTTTGCTGATCTCTCATCTAAAGAGAGCACTGATGCCACCTACAGGGGTCAGATTGAAGTATACTCGTTTACAAGTTTGATATTGATGGATAAGCTCCGCCAGACCATCCCCCAGCCCACCCCACTGAAAAACATAAATGACAGATCCCATTGAACAGTCTAAGACAAATAAATTTATTATATCAGTCACGATACTCATAAGAACACATTGTTCTTCTGAATTAATCTGCTGCAAAATATCCCATATCATTTAAATCTAGTGCTTTGGAAACTTAAAGTGTTAAAAAAAATGCAGACTCAGCTTTTTCTTGCCTAACCTGTTTCTTCTTGCCGTTACTTCAAAGAAGTCAATTGGTGACACGAAGAGAGTGTGTGTAGAGACGAAAGGTGTAGTAACAACAAAAGAACGCACTGGACTGTGGAGCTGCTGAATATGAAAACCTTCTTATGTGCATGAGATAACAGCGACTTCAGCAAAAAGCCCTGAGGCACCAGAGAGTGTCTGCTGGTCGTGTGTGTCAATTTGAGGGCTCTTTGTGGGTGGAGGACAAGGCACTGATGTCAAACATGATACAGCAACAGCTGGAAAGTTCACTCTACCTCCGCCCTCTGCACACATGCTCTCTCTCTCTCTCTCTCTCTCCCTCTTGCTCTCTCAGTTTCCCTCAGGGTACATGTTAGTAGCTGGCATGTGGCTAATTTGGAAAACCTCTGCCTTCTGTCTGCTTTCCAGGGTCTGCATGCTGCACATGTGTGTGTGTACATTTCTGCTGCTATTTCTGTTTTATTGTTTCGCTTCTTTGTTACAAGTAACTTTTGGGCAAAGTTAGTGTATGTTTTCCGATTAAAATCATAATTAAACATGTTCAGGTTTTATAGAGTTGGAGCTGTTTTTAAAAGGCTCTTGTGGAAAATACACACTTTTAAAGACTGTAGTGAGGCAGACCCTGTGAATACTACACAGGGGGCTCCCAACACTGGGATGACACAATACCCTAAAAAATGTTGGCCTACGAATTAAACTTTAGAACAATAAAACCTGATAAACTCCCTTAACTTCATTATAAAATGTGTGAATTTTCTTTTTAGTTTTTCGTTACAACACAATCTCTTCCATCACTGTCTGAACATCTCCTGAAACCTGCCAGACAGAAACCAATCAGGCAGTTATTTACAGCCCCCACCGCTCCCTGCTGCTAATGATGATGAGTAAATTAAAGGAGGATTCCTTCTTTATCTGAACTATCTCCGTGAATCTCACTCTTTAGGAAACACGACACAGGCTGGGTCTGCCATTCATTGGTTGTAGTCTCACAAAATCTTGACTCTACCAGTGATTAGGTGTTTTAAACTTGATAAATTCTACTTCAAAACCAGATCAGGGGTGAAGCACAGGTGTCTCTTATAAGAGTTACCCTCAGGTATGAATCTTTTGTCATCTCCTCTGACTACTATTCACATCACAACCTGGTAATGTCTAATCTTGTTTCACCTCCGTAGACATTCTTCACCTCTTCTTCCTCTCTCTTCTTTCTTGTTTTCATTTTGGAAAGCCATCGTCATTACACCTCCCACCCTGATGAAAACCTCACCGGACCCAGCAGCAACATTCCTGCTTGTTTTACAACCTCCTCTCTACTAATCACTCAAATCCAGCTGCCTTCAAATAAAGCCTCTGTCATTCCACCCAGCATGTCCCTGCTCTGCACACACACTCACTCACTCACACACGCTTACACTCACAGTCATACATGGAACAAATGTCACAGAAATTATACACCCATTCATAATCAGTCTGTTTATCCTTCTCTAATCTTTTTCTTGGCAGAGCAGCGTATTATTAATTGTCAATCAAGGTTTTCTGTGTCTTTTCGAGCAGGAAAAACGTACAATAACACGATGATGTTTCACATCTGGGAGATAGAAGCTAATTCATAATGACAAAAAAGAAAACAGTCTTTTTTAACAGCACATACACACACATATATATTCACATACTGGTGACAGCAGGGCTGGAGTCCATGTTGAATTGAGCCCAAAGATTACAAACTCTCACTCTGTGACGTCAAGTCAAATTTAATTAAGTTAAAGTGATGTCCAGCTGATGATTCACTGCAAGCCAACCAAGTCTCACATTTGGTCCCAGGACAACCTGTTCTTCTCTGCACCATTGTCTCTCACAACTCAGTCTCCTGTTTGTATTGAACAACAATGAGAAAGCATACACTTACTCAACATGGATTAACTCAAACGTAGCAAAACCACTCAGGCTTCTTGCGACGAATTTTTCTATTGGTGTTTAATTTGTCAAATATTTTCACAATCATACTTCCATTCAGCACCAAGTAAAGCAAATACAGATGTATGATGAAATACGCCCAAAGGTTGAGAAAATATGACAAACGCTATGATTCTGCAGCAATAAGAATAAAACCTCTCCTGTGAGATCCTTGACGGTAAAATTTACAGCTCCAAGCCCAAAGGCTGAAACATGCGTAATTGAAAGAATAAATAAAAACAATTTGATTTCATTTCATTAAAAATATATATATAAATAAAAACTAAAAATGCAGTTCCTTAAGTGACCACTTGGGGTTAGGCCCCAAAAGTAAGCCAAGCCCAATTAGATTCCACATTGAACTGTTGAACTTTGCAGGACAGTTATATATGCACAAAATGTGCTAAATAAACCTTAGTTAGTTCCTAAAGCTCATCTGCTTCTTTCACAACTACTCCACATTGAGCATTGACACTGTGTTAAAGCTGAAAGTTGCTCATAATGAAGGCTGTGGTCCTTGTTGATGCCATGAAATCACTGAATTTGAACTGTAATTCTTGTTCATCTTGTTGATGTTAATGAAAAAGGATGAAACAAAGAGTCTCTGTCCAGTTTTGCAGTAAAAACCTGGAATCATTCAAAATCATACTAAACAGATGACCTGATATCTCGCCCATTCCGATAAAATAGATCCTGCCTAAACCAAGCAGCTGTTTTAAAATGCATATCTAAAGTGCAGGTGATCTACCCTGCAGGTCTGAGTTACCAGTCCCTGAGTTTTTTTGGCTCCGAATCAAATGAATGTTTGTAAAAGAAGAAAAAAACAAGCTCAAGAGGTCTGTAATTAGCATTTCACATATAAGCTATGCCAACTCTCGTTTTCACACACAAACACTGAGTGTAAAAACAGGCCAAGTGTTGCACGAGTCTTGTGTGTTCACCTACAGCACTGCAGCATCAATCATTTTTTATATTCTATGTCATTAAGGCAGCCAAATAAGAGGCTGTGTATCTCCAGGGTCACAGACATACAGCAGAGTAAATGACAGTGTTTCATTATATCACATGCACACAAACACACACACACACACATAAAAATACAAAGGACCTATTGATGGCAGCGAGGATACAGCTCCTCATAATAAAGTCAAGCTGGACCTGACTGAAAGAGAGAGCACACAGCCAGGTCCAAGGTCCTCATGAAGCCGGACATTCAATATGTGTAGCGGGGCTGTTTGTGTGAGATTGTGACACTGATACCTTCTGATAAAACAGCCAAATGCATCCATGCATTCAGCCAGGCAAAAGGTCACTCCTAATAGGTCAACCTCAGACAGATGGGCAAGGACAGAGAGGGGGATGTTGAAGCTTACTACGAAAGACCTACCAGTGCCACACTGCCCTCTTTTACTGTATAATACACTAATATTAAAGGTTCAGGAAAGAGGAAGCAGTATTCAGGAGTGCACCTCATTAAGTAGACCACACTCACCCTTTTCTTGTTATGGAAATAAAGTTATAGAGCAGTAATGATGATGGAAAGACCAGCAGTCTATAGGGTAATATATGTGAGCTTATGTGCATCACAGGGTCTGACTTCTATTAGATGGCTCATAAGAAAGCATATGTTGTAGGTGTGTTTTGCCTTTACAGCCCATGCTCTTTTGATTTTGTTAGATAACTTCCAGATTTAGTATCAGAAAAGATCCAACTACAAGACAACGCTTTGCCATTTGTGCTTCAAGGTCCATCTTGGGTTCCAAAAAGGCTAAACACACAAACTTATGTGCTGCCAGTTTTCTTTTTTTTCTGACAGGACTGAACAGGTGGGAAAAAGAGTTGTTTTCTGGCATGGGTTAAAGGCCTGATCCAAACAGAAATGACACATGTAATGTTCTCTGGCTCGCTATACACAGAGTACCATCCATCTCATCCTTTCCTCCCATGTCAGTGGACTACGGATGAAGGATGCTGCGGTTCAAGGAAGGGGGAACCCCGAGAAAGATGTGTCTCGAGTGAAAAAAGTTATACAGATTCTTACTTGAGAATTTGGGCACATTTGGGAATCTTGCTGATGATTAAACATTGAGAAAGAGTAGGAAAAACAGGGTGGAACTGACACCTGCAAAACTTCTTATTCTACAAGATAAGACAAACTGGTAATGCATACTTTCACCATGCTGTATGCAATGTCTTATCTGTAGGGTCAGTGCAGAGTTAATGTATCTAATCACATATGCAGCTATGGACCAGTTCAACAAGACACTCTCTGAATACCTGGTGGGTGTGCCTGAAGAGACTTCAGGGAGACAGATAAGTGAAAGATTGGGTATGCAAACAAGGTCAATACATCCATCCATCCATCTTCCATCACTTATCTGGGTCCAGGTCACAGTAATGTCATAAGTGAGGACCAGTAGCACCTGTTCCCAGCTTCTTCCACCAGCTCTTCTGGGGGGATATTGAGGCATTTCTGGGCCAGTTGAGAAATGTAATCTCTCCAACATGTCCTGTGTGTACCCATAGGTCCCCTCCCAGCTGGGCATGCCCAAAACACCAGGTGCCCAAACCACCTCATCTGGCTCCTCTAGATGCTCCTACTCCTAGATGCCCTCAGGAGAAAGCTCATTCCAGCAGTTTATATCTGCGATCTTGTTCTTTTCTATGGTCACGACCCACAGCTCGTGACCATAGGTGAGGGTTGAAACGTAGATTGACCGGTAAATTTAGAGCCTTGCTTTCTGGCTCAACTCCCAAACATTTTATCTTGCAACATGGGGTCAGATATGTTACTAGGCTACAAGGAAGCTCATTCATATGCCCTAGAGATAACGCTTATTGGTTTCAGGGTCTAAATTCACATGCTCTTGCAAAAGACGCAAGAGGATACATAACAGGTCAATAAATAAACCCCCATCATTGAAGTATTAACACTCTTAACATCCGTCTTAGTGATAGTTTCTATACCTGTGATGGATTTTTTTGAATTATGGACTCATTAGGAGTTCAACAGACACAAAATTCTACAATTATTTTGACTGCATGTTTACAATTTCAAAAGAATTTTATAAGTTCATGTAATGGTGTAGGAAGTTCCTACCACTTTCCTGATTTGGAAATCAAATAAACTTGCCTATGTATTGCTCTTAAAGGTAAATCTTACGCACAGCGATTGGATTTGATGTGAATTATTTCAAGCAGACTCTGTCCCGTTTTGCCACATTTGGCAAGGGACTCATTGACTTTTGTGGAGACTCATTCACATCCCGAGTGAATCAAATATATTTGGCCTTGTCAGGTCAATCATCCGGCAGATTAATGAAGCTGATTGGCCAAACAATGGGACTGTTTCTTTGTCCCTCTTGGCAAAAGGAAGTTCATCTCTGCTTGGCATCCAAAGCATCACTGATGCATCTCTTCTCTACTCAAACTGCCCGTCAAGCTAAATTTTATAATTATGCACCAAAACATAAATGCTGCGAAAAAGAATTTGCATCAGTGCTTTCTTACTACGTTAACTTTATAAGCCTTTATTTTAAGGTATTATGAATAACATCTGAATCTAGCAGAGTAATTTCATCTGCGTCTCATCAATAATCATATGTCCTCAGTGTGTCTTGTACTTACTATTGCCACAGTATCACTGGCCAGACTTGATTATGCTGCTTCTCAGAAACTCAAACCCTGCCTCAGAACATATGGTGAAAAATCTGATTAGCAATGTTTTATTGAGTCATTGTAACAGTACACAAGATTCCACCCCATTTACATGCCCCAGTGGACGCCAAACAACCACGTCAACACAATTACATTACCAGTTGCAAGCAGACTCGAAAGTAGCTAAAGGGAAACAGCAGCATCGTTTGCCTGGACAAAGTTTTAGGGAGCAGATGGGGTAATGAGGCCTATTTTCTGTGGCTGGCTACGGTCAACATGCATCTGGTTGCAAGCAGGCAGAAAAACAAGCCCTCAGAGCATGAGAACGAAGCACTGATGTTTGGTTAATTAAAGGTTAATCATC
>RPOG01007769.1:0-16762 GCA_008086565.1 Thalassoma bifasciatum | reverse complement strand
TTGAAGGTTATACTCTTGAATTATGAGTTTGCTTTTTGAATATATTTACTGGAATACTCCGATTGTTAGATTTGAGAGAAGGGTGTATTTTACAGCTTTACAGACGAGATTAAACCTGATTACTTTCAAGCATATTGACACAAAACAAGCACTTCTTGTTGTCATTCATATGGGAGTTCTTGCCATTCAATGTAATTGCGCTTCTCTTCCTTTACAGCTGGCTCCAGTCCCCAAATGATACAAGCCAGGCCATTATGCATTCTACCTGCGTTGTTCCTTCTATTAAATAATCGAGTGCAAGTGTGTGTCATACATCTGTTTTAATAAACAGGAGAGTTCTGCATGGAGAATTTCCATAATTAATCTAACGAATGTGAACTCAGCAGTTTTGCTGCTGAACCCATTGTTGTAAAGCAATTACAGCAGATGTGAACGACGCTGGCCTGAGAGTCGGCGTTTCTTCTTCTTCTTCTTCTTCTTCTTCAGGAGATATACACAACCTCTCGAATCACACGCATCTTTTATGTTCATGAAAAAGATGATATGGGGAGAATTTTTCCCCCCATTTCAAAAGGGTGTCCTTCTTGCGTTTTCCACAGAAGATAGATTAGACTTTTTTTTTTCTTCAAAGCCTCCCAAAGCTCTGTGTTTAATCACATTATGGCATTTCCCCGCGTTGCCTGGGTATGGTTGCAGGGCTCAGGTTTAACCCCTTACATACTAACTGATTCTGCCCTTTATACCACACCAAGTTTCAAAGCTTAACTAAAGAACCACAAGGTCAAATTTCATCAGTGAAACCTCATTTGAAAGATAAACTATCCCATTTCAGAAAATGTCATGTTTTAATATGTGGCTAAAGTCCACACAAGGATAAGTGCAGCTGCAACACTTTTTCCCTCTTTGTTTTTATTGCCATGTTTCAAAATCATTAACTTCAAGGTGCTTAATGCTAGACATAAGATATTAGCCACATCTCTTCTACACCTTCTCATCTACATTTGTGCAAAATTCAAGCTTTCTAGGTGAAATTTTGCAGGAGTTGTAGTGTTTTTAGTCTCCGGTGATCAAACTCCAGCTAGTCCACGCTCTTGTCCAAAGACTCAGTGCAAACAAAACCAGCTTCATCAGTGCTCAGTGTCCTCTTTTTAGTCAACTTTACTCTCTTCATGGGAAAGTATTCCAAAAACCATGAATTTGTAGTTTTCAGTCACTGACTGTACCTCTCCTGTTGCACATATGTAAGAAGACACATGGCAATAAATAGGTTTCATCAATTACGTAAATGGCTACAGCTGGTTTTGTGTGAAAGATAAAGTGATTGGCTAAGTGTAGAGTGATTTACAGGTCTATAAGCAAACGAAAGACCCTCTAACAGAACAACTATGCAAGACATTCCTGAGCTACCCGTTAAGCAGGGAGCGCTTGTTGTCTATCACAAGCTCTCCTGGGATGAAAACTCCACAGGAAACAATGGGATCTCTTTAGTCTTGTAGCTAGAACGCTGTTGAAAACAAAGACTTGCAGCTTTGTCAGATTGACATTGAGGAGGAAATGCTCTAAGACTGTGAAGCTGCTGTTATTGATGAGAACGGACACGACAGACAGACAAACAACGGACTTTACAGGAGAAATTTCACCACTTGGAATAATTTGATGAAACAACACTTTTGATATGTTTGAACTCTGGATTCCTCTGGTGGAAAGGAGAGTGAATATTCAGGGTACGGGCGTCAGGATGTGACGTAATGACCCCACGTTGTTGTGAGTGATTCTTTCACTAATTATTTTGTTGGTGAAGAAAACTGTGAAACAAACTCAGAGACTGAAATGTGAAGAATCTAAACTTACTGTTACTGTTTATGCTTTAACAACAACATGAGAATGGGGAATAGCTCTCCAATGCTCTGGTGGGACATAAAAGGTTAAAAAACCGAGCCATGCGTTTCAATTTCTACCAGCAATTTGTACAATTCATGGTCGACTGTCAGGGACAGAATCCTGTATCACTCCCGGATTCATCTCCTCTATCATCAGCTCTGACATTAAATGATAAGATTTGATCCAGATGGGATTTGATCCTTAAAGTGAGGCCATGCTCCCAGTTTATATAAAACGCCATAAATCACGTCTTTAATCTCCCTCCGCTCTCTCTCTCTCTCTTCTTTGCGCTTCTCACATGAAGGAACTTAAAAATGATTGCAGTGAAATGTCTCCCTGCTGCTCCGTTGAGAGGGTAAGAAATATTTATTCATTAATGCTTGTTGAAAAGTCATAACGGCGCAGCCATTACTGCTAATTGTGGCACTCAAGAAACACACCTCACAATGCACCTCAAATGATGCATCACAGCGGGAAATATTGTCACCAAAAACAGGAAAGAATTGCTCAAATTCAGACATATTAGTGTGAAAACCATGACGTTCATTTGTATTGAATGCAACACAAATTCTTTCATGTCCGACCAAAATCAGGTCACACACTAAAGCTCAGAAAAAAGGTGATGATGCAAGTGAAACGCTTCATGGTTAAAAAAAAAAAAAAGCTCATAAAATCTCTATTTGTCTCTTCCAGACATTCTCTCTGGTAAATTTTGTTTAAAGCAATCAATTTCACAATTTCACAGCGAGACATTAGCCGACTGCCGAACAACCAGATAACTAATCACTGGAAAACAGACTTCTCCACTGGATAAGAAATCTGCATTTTAAGCACTTTCACATTAAAGTACAGATGGGACATTCATTTTTCAGCTTAATACAGATGGTGTCTGATTGCTTCGTTTCTTTATGAAATAAATATGACAAATTACTGTCAAACTGTCTGGTAAAGCTTCTCCATCATGGCCTGTTTTTAATCATTTGTGCCTCAGAGTTTTGAAGAAAACAGAGCACATCAGTGAAATACAAATGAAAACATGAACGGACGTTTAAGTATTTTGGAAAAAAACAAATCTGCACTGCAAAAAATAAAATCCAAGCAAGTCATTATGTCTTGTTTGTTATTGATGTCAGCCACATTCAAGTAACATGTATAGAAAAATGTCTCAATTTAAGTTATCACAAGACAAAAGTTAGGTCTGAATTGATTTTAACAAGTCAATGGGGCAACAAAAATTTGCTCGTCTAGTTTCTTGAAATTAGTACAAGAAACTTTTTTCTTACCCCATCTGTAATTTTTTGACTTGTTACAAGCAATTAAGACAGAATTTTTGCCTTTAAATAACTTTAAATAAGACACTTTAATGGACTTAACAGTTGAATGTGGCTCATATCAAGAATAATGAGACAATTTTTACTAAAAATAAGACATAATGACTTGCTTATGTTTCAGTTTTTGCAGTGCAAAAAAATTGTCACATTATTCTTGATGTGAGCTACATTCCACTGATAAAGTCCAGGAAAATTTCTTATTTCGAGTTATTTAAAGACAATAATGAGGTCTGAATTGCTTGTAACAAGTCAAAAAAATCTGCCAATGGGATAAGAAAACAAGAGTCTTGTATTAAGACTTCACAAGCAAATTTTTCTTATCTCATTGGCAGATTTTTTTGACTTGTCACAAGCAATTCACAATTCAAGCAATTGTGAACAGAGAAATGTGGAAAACAAATCAAAAATTCTCCATTAGTGTGGTTTAAATATCGAATTTCACCTCTATATTTGTTTATATTTTAGAATAATGAATGACAAATGCAGCAGTTCTTGGTGTAAAAAGGCATTTTATGACCCCACTCTCAGTGTTTCATGACCCACACTGAAAAAACTGAAATCTTCATAAGTCATTTTGTCTCATTTTTAGTAAAATTTGTCTTATTATTCTTGATGTGAGCTACATTCCACTGATAAAGTACAGGAAAATTTCTTATTTCAAGTTCTTTAAAGACAAAAATGAGGCATCAATTGCTTGTAACAAGTAAAAAAAAATCTGCCAATGGGATAAGATAAAAGATTCTTGTTTTAAGACATCTTTCTAATTTCAAGAAACTTCCCGGGCGAATTCGTCTTATCCCATTGGCAGATTTTTTTGACTTGTTACAAGCAATTTACACCTCATTTTTGTCTTAAACAAACTTGAAATAAGACATTTTTATGACCTGGTCTGGTGAATGTGGCTCAAATTAAGAACAATAAGACAATTTTTACTACAAATAAGACAGAATGACTTGCTTAGATTTCCGTTTTTGTAGTGTGCAGTGCAAATTTGGTTCCAATTTGGTTTAAAAAATTAAAACTAAGAATGCCAACCCCTGATTTTCCTTTTTTATCATTTATATTTTGACAACATCTCCCTAAAAGGCAGGGTTCACACCTTTCCAGGTAATTCTTCAGCTTCCTGAAAATTTCTGGGATTTTTCAGGAGCTTTATCCTCATAATTTTCCAAAGCTTGTCCCTTAAAAAGTGAAGTTTTCTTTGTTGGACGAGAGGGGAAAGTGGGCAGAATGGTGAGCTTTTATGTAGGACATGAGGTAAAAGTAGGTCGGAAAGCTGCAGTTTAATTTTACTGCATGGTGACTGAACAAAAAAACGTGCAACGATGACAAATTTCAACCAAAGCTACATGCACATGGACAGACGTGCAGTCAGCTTCACTGATTTTTGCCTGAAAAGATCCTTATTCTCCAACCTTAGATGTTTTTATTCATCCCACTGATGTTAGTTACTGATGCCAAACTCATCCTGTTCTGGTTTTGGTTGCATAATATAAACATCATCACCCCCGCCCGCCCGCCTTCTTACTCATGATGAAATTTCCCTGATTCCTGCTGTGTTCTCACACCAACCCACCCCGACTCCACGCTGAAACGTTTCCATGCCACAGGGCTGGGAGGAAAAAGTCTGGATGGATTTGGGGGTGAAAAATTTGTCTGTGTTCACACATGCAGCTCACCTGGAGAAATTCAGGGAGATTTTTGGGACTTTTGTGCTTGTGTGAATACAGCTTCAAATAAAATCTGACTTTAGAGTCTGAGAATCGACTTTGATTTTGTAAAAAGGACTAAAGGTCAGCAGCTCAAAGTGACACATTTATTGACTTATTGACTAAAAAAACCTTCATTTAAAGATGTCAGCTGTAAGAATTGTTGAGTTTCTGCAGAATATACAGTGCATACCCTTTATTGCCAAATGTATCATATTTGATACATAAGTTTCAAAAACCTCTATCTCATCAACATGATGAATAGTTTAAGCCCTTTTTCAAATGTCTGCTCTCATGAAATCATCCACTCACATATTTTGAGGAAAATCATTGCTTATTTTCAAGATTAACTCCTAAAAAGTTACTCTTTTTTTCTTTCTAAATACATGTTTTCTGCATCAAATGAGCGCATATTGGTGAAAAACTTAACAAAAATAGTTTGCAAAACTGCCCACTGTGTCAAATATGACGCGAAAAATGTATCATAAATGAAATGATAAAGCAATGTTTTGTTCGTGGATTTTGAAAAAAGGGTTAATAAACATCTCAGTTCCAAAAAATTGGAATTTTCCAACTATTTTTTTGACAGGTCAGCCTTTACAGGGTTAAGAAGCTTAAGCATCGTCCAGTTATTCTATCCAACATTTCTTCTTGCTGTTAAGGATCAGTAAGACCTAACAAGTATAAACGCTAAACTTGGTCTTTGTGCAGGAAGTTATGTTTTTGGTGTTATTATATAGCTACTAGTTTTTAGTTACAAGTGTTATTGTTCATCACTACACTTTTTTCTCATTGAAATGAGTGTTAAGTTGTGATATCACCAAAAAAAGACATAGAAAGTGTCTCTAAATGTGGCCAATAGATTAAAATTTCAGCAAATGAAGTTTCATGGGTCAGAGCGGAAAAAATGTAGTGTTCACATATGGTCAAAGAAATGTTACTTGATAGACTTTGGTTTTCTTTGCGCGCTTGACAGAAAGTGTAAATGTGCACATGACTAGTTAAGTGTATTCACACACATCAACATTAACTAACACCCATACATAGACATAGACATAGACATATACATAGACATATGTACAATAGATTTCTCAGTGGATGTGTGGAATGGGTGACCCCAAAGTAGCTATTTAAAGCTTTTAACAGGGGGTCGGTTTTCCCAAAAATAAAGCGGGAGCACACAAACACAATAACAACATATACAGACGAAAAAAAAAAAAAAGCAGAGGATCCTGATATTATTAGAAGATGCAATGTTATAACCAGTTAATTAGGGATACTCAGTTAACAGGAGCTGTTTTAGTTTTTTCTTGAAGACAAAGATGCAATGTGACGTTTTTAAGTCATTATCAAGCTCATTCTAAATCTGAGGCCCTTTGCCAAATAACACTAAGGCCGGAGCGTTTCAGTCTTAACTTCTTTCCACTGATAAGATGTTTGTTCCTGGTAGCATGGGTGTGCATGGGTAAAGAGATTGGAATGAGCTCACACAGTTTATTGTTCATGTTGTGCACATTTTGATGCATTATACAGGCGTTTTCTGTTAAACCACAGAGATTGTGGCGTTTGAAAAGTAGAGCTGAACTCAGACATTGTTATCGCATCTTCTTTTGGAGATTCTGAGTTTTTTAAGTGAGTGTGAAATGTGTTGCACCATATGATATTACAGTAATTCAAATGAGGTTCAAACAAAGTTATATACAGAGTGAGAAGTGCTGAGAGTGGAAGAAAATGTCTTATCTTAAAAAACAGAGAAGCACATTTGGATAATTTCTTTGTGAGTTCTTCAATGTGGTGTTTGAAATTAAGGTTTTTGTTGATGAGAACCCTCAGAAATGTTGTTATGCTGACTCTTTGGGTATTCTGCACGTGTATGTTTGATTAAAAAGATGATTAATTTCAGTCTAATGACAATAAAATAACACTGACCTCAGCTTGTGTAAACATTTGTAGCTGGAGTTATGGCGTGGACACCAATATTTATACAGATCAACACCTCATAAAGTCCCTCTGCACCAAAGCACCGTCCTCCACTTCACTTCTGATTCTCAGTTATCCTTTAAGAGGCACAATAATAGTCACTGTCACTGTATTAGCTTTACGACACTGACAGCGTGACAGTGTCCATTAATCACCGCGGTCTCCAGAGGAACCCCTGTCACATGATGACCTGCTCCACAGCGGAAACACAGGTGCTGTTTACGGCGAAAACAATAGCCTGTCATTCATTCGCCCGACACAGCGACTACAAAGCACAGGATGTGTACATCTCGACATGTGTATGTGCCGGGTATAAATAAGCAATGCAATGCAAATGAGTTTCCCGCAGGAGAGCGAGCAGAAATATTTATAACATGATGTGAACACAGGGATGTGGGGAAAGTGTGGATTGAAAAATGTGGTAACGCTAGGAGCAAAAGAGTGGAAGAATGTCTTCATGTGACACTTAAATCCTCTGATTCCTGATGTTTTCTTTAACATATGATACACAAAATCATCTGTATTCAGAGCGAGACCTCAGAGTTTGCTTTTTACAAAACTAAAACAAGCAAAAAAAAATCTTCTCAAACTCATGAATTAATGATCAAAGACATGTTTTTGTTTATGCAACAACTCATTTATTAAAAGGTTATCTACTTAATCCTGCTGTGAGGGATTAAAACTAATAAATCAGGAATGAAGCAAGAAGATTTAAGGCTGAAAAATAGTTTTCACTCTCTGACATCACTTTTTTTTTTTAAAGGGAGGAGGTTTGTCGGTTAAAACATGGTGGGATAACATTAAAATAAAGCAAAATACAAAAATCAACACAAACAAATTAAAATCTTAGCAAAAAAGTGGAGAGAAAAGCAGTCCAGGGTTTATTGAATATTTATGTTTCTCAATGTGAAAAAGAACAAGTCAACATTTTTGTCTTCCAATTTTTGTGTAAGGACTTTTTTGGAGTCTTTATTAATCTTATCAGTCAACAAGTCAAAAAAATCTGCCAATGGAGTCAGAAAACTTGCTCATCAAGTTCCTTGAAATGCAAATGTCTTAGATGCAAGACTCTTTTTTTTTTTCTTACATTTTCATTTTTAAAAATTGTTACAAGTGATTCAGACCTCGTTTTTGTCTCAAGAGCTTGAAATAAGACATATCTTCTAGACTGGTCAGTTGAACGTGGCTCATATTAAGAATAAAAAGGCACTTTTTACTAACACTAAGACGAAAACACTTGCTCAAATTTCAGTTTTTGCAGTGTAAAATCTGAACGAGTTCACGAACAATTGCTCATTGAATTAGTTCAGGAAAAACACTACAGTTCAGATTAAAGGAACTTAAAAACTTAAATAACTTGAACAACCCTGCCTGAAATTTTGTAGTTTATATTAGTAAGAATTTTCCAAAATGACTTGGCGACCCTGCAGAAATCATCTCGTGTCCCCACATGGGGCCCCGACCCTGAGGTTGAGAAACGCTGCCGAAGAATATCAGAGAGCAAACACGCTTCTCTGTCCACAGGTAAAACAAAAATCAGCACAAATTGAGAGACTCTCATGGTTTGCTTTGTAAATGTCAAACCTGCAGTGATACTTTCAAGTCAAGGAGTTTCTGAACTTTACAGAATAATGTTGGGTCAACTTGATTTTCTTTTCTGTTTTATAGAAAAGGAACTGGGCAGAAAACTGTCCTCTAACTTTCTAACTGAGGCTTTTATTTGGCTTTGATGCAGTTTTTTCGAGATAAAGAGAAGAAAACTAAAGATCAACATGATTAGTGAACTGACCAACAACTTCAAAAACCAGATTTTGGACCAAATTTATGTTTCCTGACGATTGGGTATGTAATCACAGAATAAGGCTGAACAATATTAAACAAAGATATAAATGAGATTTTTCTTGCAGATATTGGGATTTAAATTTGTTCCACAATTTTCTCCAAATTAAGCTTCAGTGAAGTTTTCACAATGTACAGTAACATTTACAAACCTGACAGAAAATTACATCATATCGTCAAAACCTCAAAAGCTTTTACTCTAATGCAAGAATGAAAACTGGAAACGAAGAATTGCTTCAAACTTTAAGATAAAAAGGGAAATTTTGAGACAAGATTCCGGGACAAAAAGTCAATATTTTGAGATAAAAGCCAACATTTTAAGAAATCTATTTAACTTTTTTTATTATTACTATTTAGTTGTTGTTTTTTTGTTTGTTAGTTCTTGTTTTTTGTTTTTGTTTTTTGTTATATTTTTACTCTATTTCATTATATTTATCTATTTCTAATTTCTGCCAGACTTGGGGATGTTTGTATTGATAGCTAAATGTCTATGTTTATGTTACTGTAATAAAAAGGTCAATAAAATGTTTTAATATGTGTTCATAATAATATGTTTTAAAAAAAAAACATTATGAGAAAAAGTCTAAACTTTCACATTTATGGTCAAAATTTTGAGATATAGACAAAAGTCTGAGATAAATAATCAAAATTTTAAGATAAATTGCAATTGCAATTGCAAATTTTTCAGAAATGAAAAGAAAATTTTGAGATAAATAGT
The DNA here is from genome assembly GCA_008086565.1 of Thalassoma bifasciatum. Classification (NCBI taxonomy): domain Eukaryota; kingdom Metazoa; phylum Chordata; class Actinopteri; order Labriformes; family Labridae; genus Thalassoma; species Thalassoma bifasciatum. The sequence continues at coordinate 7,304 of RPOG01007769.1, read as the reverse complement.
CAAATTTTGACTTTTCTCAAAATCCCGAGTGAAACACCTCCACTGAGTCTGACCTTTAAATATGATTCTTGCTTTTTCTAAACTGGACTTTTAATTGTATTTTTAGTTAGAACTGAAGAACAAAAAGAGACATCTTTGACTCTGAACTTGTAAAATTAATGTGAAGCAACTAATAAAACAGACCCTGGGTCAGTCAGGAGCAAAAAAAATCAGTTTTGACGAACACGTAATCACTGTATCTGAAATTGCGTTCAGCCCTATCACTGAAGATTCTGTCCGTATCTGTATCTATATTTAACTTTTAGCCTATAGACTTTCACATGAGCCACATTCATCAGACGAGTCCTGTAGTGACCTCCAGCCCTTCTCACACCTGCTTCTTTTTCCACCCCTAATATTTTAATCCTCACCTCTGAAGCACCTTGTATCACCAGTTTTGAAAGGAGCGAAACAATTAAACCAATTATTATCTATGATGACAGGATATTATTTCACGTGTAAGCTGGTTTCCAGCAAACGCTCCTCAAGAAGTGATGTTATGTTCCTTCGGGGACTATTACAAGCAGACGATTTGGTTGAAGACACATTTGCTGCTCGATAGGCTCTTAAAGAAGCAGCAGGAAAGCCAATTAGGAATAAAGTACAATGCTCTGCTTCTTCGTGATGTGGGAAAATTCTACTGGGTGCAATATTGGGGTAAAGTGATGTGTTTTTAAGTGTTTTTGTGTGACAAGGTGGAGACTGTGGCTACACAGTAGAGAGGAAAAGGATGGATCTGGCTTTTGTTACCTTAAATTTGGACCTTTTAACTCGACAAATTTTCCAGCAGCATCATCCTTTGATTAAAAAAATGGGAGCTTCAGTCAATTATGGCCTTCAAAACAACTCTCAGGAGCGCGAATGTGTTTTGTGCTTTTTCCAGAGCTACTCTCTATGATTTCAGCGAGAATCAGACAGGTGAAGGATTCTAGTTTTCTGCATGGTTACAATCTCAAAGGGAGGAACAAAGGAAACAAGCGGAGAGATGTGTGTGTGTGTGTGTGTGGGGGGGGGATGAAGCACGCAGGTTGAGATGAAGAGGAAATGTTCATAAATTATAAAACAAACAATGATACATGATCACTTCCAGCTGCCTCATGCTTTCTCCTGAAGTTTTAAATCAATACCACCCTCGATTAGATACAATTATGGACACTCTGGTCGTATCACTTTTATGAGACAGACTGACAGTTTGACAGCGTCCATCAATCATGCGCTTTACACGATACCCTTTCAAGCTACAGCGCATATTTTACCCAAGACAAAACCAGGATGCAGCTACAGAGACACATCTGCTGCTGCTGATCTATGATTGTGTTTGTGAAAATTTAACAATGAAGAATGCATGTAGGAGAACGGAAACACACGGAGCATTATCCTGTTTACTAAATAGTAGGAAAACAAACAACAAGGACCTTTGTGTAACCTACACAGCTCTGGGTTTTATTCTGGAAAAACCACTGAAAGAAAATGGTGTAATGTAGCAGAAAAAANGAAAATCTCTCTGTGTCGTGGAAAAACTGAGTGAGATCAAACCCAAATTTATGCACAGAGTCAAGTCAAAACATCATGGGGTGAACTCAGTGTGTGCAAAAAGGATTGGACTTACGTAGTCTTCGTATGAGTCATGTGTGACTGCTAACAGCGGGGGCCTGTACGCGGCGCTCCCCGCTGCCCCTCTGGCTCTGGGAGCTTGTACCTCCCTCGTTAAAACATTTGTGGGAAGTTTGCTGTGTGCGGCTGCTGCTGCTGCTGCTGCTGTCCCCCGAGGTGCTGCTGCACTCCTTCCTGTACCTCTGTGGCCCCTGGTAAAACAAACAAGCAGAGAAACACGGCGTAAAGAATCTACCTCCAACACCACGGTGGAGAAGAGGAGTCAGAGTAAAACGTGGAGTTAAGACAGAGAGAAATCTGCTAAATCCCTCTTATCGCTGCATACTTCCAGGCTGTCACAGTGGGTGGTTGTCATACACTGTGCTCGGGTGAAACACTAGATAAGCATAACCTCCCCTGGCACTGAGGTAGATCTTGTAACGATCACAGGCCTGACGAGTGTCACTTTGTGTCTTTCTCAGCTCCGCAAACATGCCTGTGGGATGAAGGCTTGGTTATTTCAATAACACGATGGAGCGGTGCCTAGCCTGTGTTTGTGCAAAATAACAACTCCATCTGCCTGGAGCTGCTGCAGACACTCAGGCTCCAGACAAACCCGCAGTCAGGCAGGCAGGCAGGTGTATTTAACACTGTCCAGACTTTTCCAGCAAAAAGTGGCCACAGGACATGAGCCCACATGAGGAATTGACGCCGTATTGTTTATTTTATGGATGCGTGAGTGTCCAGCAGCACAGCGGGGACTGACGCGTGGATTTATCCCAGCTAAAGCCCTCTATTGTCTGCTAACTTCATACTCTAACAGCAGCAGGATGTAGGTGGGCTCGGATACCCTTTCTTCTTCTGGCACATCCTCCACTAGGTAGCAGCCTATTGTGATCCAAAAATACAGCCACTCAAAGGGGAATTACTGGCACATATTTTTCATGGAGATTTACAATAATTGCTTATCGTTGCGCCAAAAGGAGTAAATCTGTAGAGTGAGGTGGTGCTGACTTTAAATTGGGGGCGTCCCATGTTGCTGCTGGATTTAGCTCATCTGCATGTGCTGCCAGAATTAGGCCAAGCTGTCGTTGCAAACCATACCTGCTCGGTCCTGGGGGAGCGCCACGGCTCTGCTAGATTACGGACAATTTGGTCAGGAGGGGGGGAAAAATGGACTGTACATGGCTGTTATTTAAAGCTGGATATCCAAATACTGCCTTGAGCTTAAACTCATAGAAAAAAATCAGATTTGGATAATCAGAGATGGAATTGAAATAATGGGAAACAAAGACATTGTTTTAAATAATTAACTCCTGCCTTACTTAAAGAAATTTCTCCCATTAAACTCATTGGAGCTTAATTAATTCCCCATCCAGCTTCTTTCAGATTATAATTTTTACTACAACTAGCTCAGAATTGCAGGTTTTTTTGCACAGTAATTTCCAGAATACAGAGCTGTAATAGTTGAAGTAAAGGGAACATGTTCACATATAAAACAATAAAAATCAAAGCAAATATCAGTTTTTTGATTGGATATTCCATATACAGAAATGGACTACACTGCAAAAACTGAAATCTAAGCAAGTCATTGTCTTATTTTTAATAACAATTGTCTTATTTGTCTTGACTTGAGCCACATTCACTAGACCAGATCATAAAAATGTCTTATTCAAAGTTATTTACGGACGAAAATTAGGTCTGAATTGCTTGTAACAAGTCAGAAAAATCTGCCAATGGGATCAGAAAAAAAAAAATCACACTCAACTTTTTTCTTACAAGCAACTCAGACCTAATTTTGTCTTTAAATAACTTGAAATAAGACATTTTCCTAGATTTATCAGCAGAATGTAGCTTCAGGCTAATGTTAAGGGAGCATTAAGTCATTATTATTATTATTATTCGTAGTAGTATGACTATGTGAAAAGACTGCATTTTTTATGCATAAAAAGTTAATATAAATTCTATTTATTGAGTGTGGGCTCACATTATTCATGCCCACATCTTCATAAATGGGTTAGGGCACCCCAGTCTAAAACGTCTGGACACGCCCCTGCTCGTCAGCGGGCACCTTGTTGCAGGTTCGTTATGTAACAGAGGATTCAGTCAGTAGAATAAATGGAGTTAAAGTGAAAGACGGGACTCAACTTTTCTCCAGATGAAAGAAGAACAACTTCTCAAGCATGAATGACCGTACATTGCGCCACTCTCAGGATGATCCAGGGTATACGCCCTGGACTACACCAGAGAGGACTCCCTCTCTGCTTATCAACAACTATTATTCCATCTCAGCACCTGGAGAAGAAGCAACCAACTTAACTCTCCCATAGCTCTGTTTCAGCTCCTATCACCATCAAAGGAGAAAGGGAAGAGATGGAGGAGACCTTCATTTACCTCAGCATCACATCCAACAATAACATCAGCGCTGATGTTCACAAATGTCCTCGACACAGACTACATCCTCTTCTCCTCCTGTATCACAGTCTCATTGAACCACATCTTGGGTTTAGTTCCGTCTGTTTTCTCCACGAACTCACAGTCGTGACCGCGCTCTGTCTCCTAAAGATTACCCATCTCAGAATCATCGGCAGCACAACTTCACCCGCCTGAGTCACATGCTTACTAAACCGGAAAAGTGCTCAAAATCATGAATGACCCCGACCGCCCACACGACCAGCACTTCATCCCTCTCTCCCGCCCGGATGTTCAGGTTTCCCGTGTGAAGGAGCGTCTGCTTTAGCGAGAGCTTTGTCCTCAGCGCCATAAGAGCTTGGAGAGTTTTCCCCCTTGACCCAGACTGTGATGTGTATCAGTCGAGCGTCTCTGCGGTGCACACGGCCTCCTCTGCTCATGTTTATCTGTTTTCCTCTGTGTCCTTTATCTATCTTTATGCTTGTTTTCTTTATATTTATTCTTCCTCTTTGCTGTGCTGCAGGTGTCCACTAGTGGTTGGACAGAAAAAAACTCCTTTATCCACCTTCAACCTCTGTGTACAACACTCCAGTGTACTTCTGTGGATATCAGAGCTCACAGCCAGTGTTGTAGTTTATACATAATTTACCGGTATATAGTGTTTGTTTGTTTTTTCAAAGCAGTCTCAGAAGAAGTAGAAGAAAGAGGCCTTTATTTCATACACCTATGGCAAACGATTTTAACATTTAAAGGCTGGATATGTGATGCAGATATCTGTAATTCAATTCCTCCTAGTCGAAAAGAACATTTCAGATCTACGCAAATACATACACAGGTCTTTCTGCAGTCAGCCTCAAGCAGATTCTCCATGAACAGTAACTTTTAGCACTTGGTATGACCGAAGTAAAAAGACTTGGCCTACAACGGGGAACCAATAGAGAATCCACTAATAAATCTTTCTTTTGTGTTAAACCGTAACTATTAGAACAACATTTAGCACCTAGAAACTTGTCCACTTATCCTTTTTTAAACCTTCTAAAGTAAATATTTCTAAGTATAGCCCCGTGAAAGATATGGACAAAATTTCATATCTCAATATTAATGCCAGATATCTAGATATTGGTATGATACAATATGACTCTGGGATTATTGAAAACTAAGCATTTTTCAGAAAAATAAAAGCATCAGAATATAACAGGATGTGTAAAGTACGGTTAATAGATTAGAGTTCACTGTCAGTCATCAACATTAACAGAAAGTCACCAATAATCATGTGACTGAGCTTTACATGCAGGGTGAGCTGGGAAAATCTACATCATTATCTTTGATATTGGGATATTCATATCTTGAATATTCATATCTTGACACTCATATGATAACGATATATCTTTCAGCCCTAAATCATATAAACAAACACTTAAAGCTCCTGTAAGGAAATTTCTCTGTGCCAATTTTTGTGCCCCCTCTAGACAAAATGATTCCTCTTTTCTCTTTGCTGGTCTTGTCCTGTTCATGTGTAAGTTGTGTTTTCTGAACCAAAAATTGCATACTGATGCCTTTTAACCCTCTCCAGGCAGACGTTGCAGATTCGCAACATGAGTTCAAAGACCTCTAGCTCATCAAAAATGATAAATAGTTTCTTTAAAAACCTGTTAAAAATACTTTTAAAAACATATTCTACCACCTCGAGGATTGTCACATCACTACAGTCGGCTGAAGTTGTATTTGAGCCCTTTTGAACATGACTGCTCTCATGAAATTATCCACTCACATATTTTCAGAAAAATCATTGTTTGATTCTCATGAGGTTGCAGTAAGAATAACATATAAACAGTTACTCTTTTATCTAAAATGAGTGTTTTCTACATGAAACGAATGCATAGTTGCTAAATATCTTAATTAAATAGATAAAATAGTTTGCAAAACTGCCCAGTGTGCCCAGACGTTCGGCTCAAACTGAAGCCTCCATGCCCCGCCCCCTGGTGTCTGGCTGCAGTATAGGTCATAAGCCCCGCCCCCTGGTGTCTGGCTGCAGTATAGGTCATAAGCCCCGCCTCCCCATGTATTCCAGATATGAGCCGGGAAAACTTTAAAAAATTACGATACCTCGTAGAAACGTTTCTCTCATCCTTACGCTAAGGTAGTTTGACGATGTCATTTGGCTGCATGGTGTTCAGGTGTTTCTTTCCTGAGAAGTTAGTTTATCATTAGTTATTGGACGTTAAAAACCGAGTTATAAGTTTTGTTTTACGATAGTTGACAGCTGCCGTTCGTGCCGTTCGTAGTTTTTATCGGGGATATAAGAAACTTCAGGAAAGAGAGCCAAAAGGAGACTAAACCATCTGAAGAAGAAGAAACAAATATTTTTATTTCTCTTTTTTACTCTGCTCCACCGGAAATTCTCTAATGCGCAGACTCTGGCTGCACAATGGCGGCTAGAGAAACGGGGTTTTTTGGCTTCAAAATCGTAGAACGGTGACAGGCGGAAGCACGCTGTCCATTCTATATACAGTCAATGATTGTGAATGAAATGATAAAGCAACATTTTTTTGTGGATTTTGTTAAAAGGGCGAATAAACATCTCAGTTCCAAAAAATTGGAATTTTCTAACTGTTTTTGATGGGTTGGTCCTGAAAGGGTTAACAGTCAAATAAATCACTCACTCTGAATGTTTGCTGTGAATACTAAAGAATAGTTTCTTTAGCATTTTGTGACTTGTCTGTTCTCATAAACCTCCTTTTTATAGACACTTATAATCTTGACATTGACAGTCTTGTTTGGTTTTGCAGGCTAATACTATGATATTCAGATTTACAGCCAGTCAAACTCTCCTCACAGGGGTTTTAACTCCATTAAAAGAAGTGTTAGAAGTATTTCCGTACCTGGTAGATATTGTGCTGGTTGGTCGTACACTCCTCCCCTGTGCACTCCTCCCTCTGCTCGACTCGTCGGAGCCGTTCAACAGCGAGAGCTCTCTCAGTTGCTCCTGTCTGATCTCATCATTGTAGTCCTGAGGGAACATAAAACAGCATGTCTTGTATAAGAAAAAAAAAAAATATATATATATATATATAAAAAAGGACATTTGTCTTCTGACTGCAACAGATGCTCGCAACAGCAGAAAATGTCATCAAATTAAAATTATCTTGACACACACAGGAAACACATGGCAGAGCAGAGCGCTGAATACTCAATGAAGGATGTCGTCTTTCTGCTGTGTTTGGACAGAAAATGCAGAAGAGAGATAAGTAGCGTTGGAA
>RPOG01007767.1:0-14417 GCA_008086565.1 Thalassoma bifasciatum | reverse complement strand
AGACCAGTCAAAGTACATTCATAACCTACTATAGACTGTTTAAAGTCAGTTTAAACCCAGATTTCTACCATGAAGACCAGTTAAAGTACATTCATAACCTACTTTAGACTGTTTAAAGTCAGTTTAAACTCAGATTTTTAGCAATGAAACCAGTCGAAGTACATTCATAACCTACTTTAGACCTCTCCAAAAAAGGGTTTGAATTCTTATTTTTAGAATGAAAACCAGTCAAAGTACATTCATAACCTACTAAAGACCGTTCAAAATCTGTTTAAACTCAGTTTTTTAGCTCTGAGGCCAGTCAAAGTACATTCATAACCTACTTTAGAATTAAGAAATTCAGTTTAAACCCAGATTTCTAGCACAAAGACCAGTCAAAATACATTCATAACCTACTTTAGACTGTTTAAAGTCAGTTTAAACTCAGATTTCTAGCATGAAGAGCAGTCAAAGTACATTCATAACCTACTTTAGACTGTTTAAAGTGAGTATAAACTCAGATTTTTAGCATTGAAACCAGTCGAAGTACATTCATAACCTACTTAAGACCTCTCCAAAAAAGGGTTTGAATTCTTATTTTTAGCATGAAGACCAGTCAAAATACATTCATAACCTACTTTAGACTGTTTAAAGTCAGTTTAAACTCAGATTTCTAGCATGAAGACCAGTCAAAGTACATTCATTACCTACTTTAGACTGTTTAAAGTCAGTATAAACTCAGATTTTTAGCATTGAAACCAGTCGAAGTACATTCATCACCTACTTAAGACCTCTCCAAAAAGGGTTTGAATTCTTATTTTTAGATTGAAGACCAGTCAAAATACATTCATAACCTACTTTAGACTGTTTAAAGTCAGTTTAAACTCAGATTTCTAGCATGAAGAGCAGTCAAAGTACATTCATAACCTACTTTAGACTGTTTAAAGTCAGTATAAACTCAGATTTTTAGCATTGAAACCAGTCGAAGTACATTCATCACCTACTTTAGACCTCTCCAAAAAAGGGTTTGAATTCTTATTTTTAGCATGAAGACCAGTCAAATTACATTCATAACCTACTTAAGACCGTTCAAAATCTGTTTAAACTCAGTTTTTTAGCTCTGAGACCAGTCAAATTACATTCATAACCTACTTTGGACTGTTTAAAGTCAGTTTAAACTCAGATTTCTAGCATGAAGACCAGTGAAAGTATATTCATAACCTACTTTTGACTTTTACAAATAGGTTTAAACTCAGATTTCGAGCATTGAGACCAGTCAAAGTACATTCATAACCTACTTTAGACTGTTCAACATCAGTTAAAACCCAGAATTCTAGCATGAAGACCAGTCAAAGGACATTCATAACCTAGTTTAGAATGATTAAAGTCAGTTTAAACTCAGATTTCTAGCATGAAGACCAGTGAAAGTATATTCATAACCTACTTTTGACTTTTACAAATAGGTTTAAACTCAGATTTCGAGCATTGAGACCAGTCAAAGTACATTCATAACCTACTTTAGACTGTTCAACATCAGTTAAAACCCAGAATTCTAGCATGAAGACCAGTCAAAGGACATTCATAACCTAGTTTAGAATGATTAAATTCAGTTTAAACCCAGATTTCTAGCATGAAGACCAGTCAAAGTACATTCATAACCTACTTTTGACTTTTACAAATAGGTTTAAACTCAGATTTCGAGCATTGAGACCAGTCAAAGTACATTCATAACCTACTTTAGACTGTTCAACATCAGTTAAAACCCAGAATTCTAGCATGAAGACCAGTCAAAGGACATTCATAACCTAGTTTAGAATGATTAAATTCAGTTTAAACCCAGATTTCTAGCATGAAGACCAGTCAAAGTACATTCATAACCTACTTAAGACTGTTTAAAGTCAGTTTAAACTCAGATTTCTAGCATTGAAACCAAAGTACATTCAAAACCTACTTTAGACCTCTCAAAAAAAGGGTTTTTATTCTAATTTTTAGCATGAAGACCAGTCAAAGTACATTCATAACCTACTTAAGACTGTTCAAAATCTGTTTAAACTCAGTTTTTTAGCTCTGAGACCAGTCAAGGTACATTCATAACCTACTTCAGACTGTTAAAAGTCAGTTTGAACCCAGATTTCTAGCATGAAGACCAGTCAAAGCACATTCAAGACCTACTTTAGACTGTTCAACGTCAGTTAAAACCCAGATTTCTAGCATTGAAGAGCAGTCAAAGTACATTCATAACCTACTTCAGACTGTTTAAAGTCAGTTTGAACCCAGATTTCTAGCATTGAAGACCAGTCGAAGTACATTCATCACCTACTTTAGACCTCTCCAAAAAAGGGTTTGAATTCTTATTTTTAGCATGAAGACCAGTCAAAGTACATTCATAACCTACTTAAGACCTTTCAAAATCTGTTTAAACTCAGTTTTTTAGCTCTGAGACCAGTCAAATTACATTCATAACCTACTTTGGACTGTTTAAAGTCAGTTTAAACTCAGATTTCTAGCATGAAGACCAGTGAAAGTATATTCATAACCTACTTTTGACTTTTACAAATAGGTTTAAACTCAGATTTCGAGCATTGAGACCAGTCAAAGAACATTCATAACCTACTATAGACTGTTCAAAGTCAGTTTAAACCCAGATTTCCAGCATTGAAGACCAGTCAAAGTACATTCATAACCTACTTCAGATTGTTTAAAGTCAGTTTGAACTCAGATTTCTAGCATGAAGACCAGTCAAAGTACATTCATTACCTACTTTAGACTGTTTAAAGTCAGTATAAACTCAGATTTTTAGCATTGAAACCAGTCGAAGTACATTCATCACCTACTTAAGACCTCTCCAAAAAGGGTTTGAATTCTTATTTTTAGATTGAAGACCAGTCAAAATACAATCATAACCTACTTTAGACTGTTTAAAGTCAGTTTAAACTCAGATTTCTAGCATGAAGAGCAGTCAAAGTACATTCATAACCTACTTTAGACTGTTTAAAGTCAGTATAAACTCAGATTTTTAGCATTGAAACCAGTCGAAGTACATTCATCACCTACTTTAGACCTCTCCAAAAAAGGGTTTGAATTCTTATTTTTAGCATGAAGACCAGTCAAATTACATTCATAACCTACTTAAGACCTCTCCAAAAAGGGTTTGAATTCTTATTTTTAGATTGAAGACCAGTCAAAATACAATCATAACCTACTTTAGACTGTTTAAAGTCAGTTTAAACTCAGATTTCTAGCATGAAGACCAGTGAAAGTATATTCATAACCTACTTTTGACTTTTACAAATAGGTTTAAACTCAGATTTCGAGCATTGAGACCAGTCAAAGTACATTCATAACCTACTTTAGACTGTTCAACATCAGTTAAAACCCAGAATTCTAGCATGAAGACCAGTCAAAGGACATTCATAACCTAGTTTAGAATGATTAAATTCAGTTTAAACCCAGATTTCTAGCATGAAGACCAGTCAAAGTACATTCATAACCTACTTTAGACTGTTTAAAGTCAGTTTAAACTCAGATTTCTAGCATTGAAACCAAAGTACATTCAAAACCTACTTTAGACCTCTCAAAAAAAGGGTTTTTATTCTAATTTTTAGCATGAAGACCAGTCAAAGTACATTCATGACCTACTTAAGACTGTTCAAAATCTGTTTAAACTCAGTTTTTTAGCTCTGAGACCAGTCAAGGTACATTCAAAACCTACTTCAGACTGTTTAAAGTCAGTTTGAACCCAGATTTCTAGCATGAAGACCAGTCAAAGCACATTCAAAACCTACTTTAGACTGTTCAACGTCAGTTAAAACCCAGATTTCTAGCATTGAAGAGCAGTCAAAGTACATTCATAACCTACTTCAGACTGTTTAAAGTCAGTTTGAACCCAGATTTCTAGCATTGAAACCAGTCGAAGTACATTCATCACCTACTTTAGACCTCTCCAAAAAAGGGTTTGAATTCTTATTTTTAGCATGAAGACCAGTCAAAGTACATTCATAACCTACTTAAGACCTTTCAAAATCTGTTTAAACTCAGTTTTTTAGCTCTGAGACCAGTCAAATTACATTCATAACCTACTTTGGACTGTTTAAAGTCAGTTTAAACTCAGATTTCTAGCATGAAGACCAGTGAAAGTATATTCATAACCTACTTTTGACTTTTACAAATAGGTTTAAACTCAGATTTCGAGCATTGAGACCAGTCAAAGAACATTCATAACCTACTTTAGACTGTTCAAAGTCAGTTTAAACCCAGATTTCCAGCATTGAAGACCAGTCAAAGTACATTCATAACCTACTTCAGATTGTTTAAAGTCAGTTTGAACTCAGATTTCTAGCGTGAAGACCAGTCAAAGTACATTCATAACCTACTTCAGATTGTTTAAAGTCAGTTTGAACCCAGATTTCTAGCATTGAGACCAGTCAAAGTACATTCATAACCTACTTCAGACTGTTGAACCTCACATTTCTAGCATTGAGACCAGTCAAAGTACATTCATAACCTACTACAGACTGTTTTAAGTCAGTTTAAACCCAGATTTCTACCATGAAGACCAGTCAAAGGCCATTCATAACCTACTGAAGACTGTTTAAAATCTGTTTAAACTCAGTTTTTTAGCTTTGAGACCAGTCAAAGTACATTCATAACCTACTTAAGACTGTTCAAAATCTGTTTAAACTCAGTTTTTTAGCTCTGAGACCAGTCAAGGTACATTCATAACCTACTTCAGACTGTTTAAAGTCAGTTTGAACCCAGATTTCTAGCATGAAGACCAGTCAAAGCACATTCAAGACCTACTTTAGACTGTTCAACGTCAGTTAAAACCCAGATTTCTAGCATTGAAGAGCAGTCAAAGTACATTCATAACCTTCTTCAGACTGTTTAAAGTCAGTTTGAACCCAGATTTCTAGCATGAAGACCAGTCAAAGTACATTCATAACCTACTTTAGACTGTTGAAAGTCAGTTTGAACCCAGATTTCTAGCATTGAGACCAGTCAAAGTACATTCATAACCTACTTTGGACTGTCTCAAGTCACTTTAAACCCAGATTTCTAGCATTTAAGACCAGTCAAAGTACATTCATAACCTACTTTAGACTGTTCAAAATCTGTTTAAACTCAGTTTTTTAGCTCTGAGACCAGTGAAAGTGTATTCATAACCTACTTTGGACTGTCTCAAGTCAGTTTAAACCCAGATTTCTAGTATTGAGACCAGTCAAAGAACATTCATAACCTACTTTAGACTGTTCAAAGTCAGTTTGAACCCAGATTTCCAGCATTGAAGACCAGTCAAAGTACATTCATAACCTACTTCAGATTGTTTAAAGTCAGTTTGAACCCAGATTTCTAGCATTGAGACCAGTCAAAGTACATTCATAACCTACTTCAGACTATTGAACCTCACATTTCTAGCATTGAGACCAGTCAAAGTACATTCATAACCTACTATAGACTGTTGAAAGTCAGTTTAAACCCAGATTTCTACCATGAAGACCAGTCAAAGGACATTCATAACCTACTGAAGACTGTTTAAAATCTGTTTAAACTCAGTTTTTTAGCTTTGAGACCAGTCAAAGTACATTCATAACCTACTTTTGACTTTTACAAATAGGTTTTAACACAAATTTCTAGCATTGAGACCAGTCAAAGTACATTCATAACCTACTTTAGACTGTTAAACGTCAGTAAAAACCCAGATTTCTAGCATGAAGACCAGTCAAAGCACATTCAAGACCTACTTTAGACTGTTCAACGTCAGTTAAAACCCAGATTTCTAGCATTGAAGAGCAGTCAAAGTACATTCATAACCTACTTCAGACTGTTTAAAGTCAGTTTGAACCCAGATTTCTAGCATTGAAACCAGTCAAAGTACATTCATAACCTACATTAGACCTCTCCAAAAAAGGGTTTGAATTCTTATTTTTAGCATGAAGACCAGTCAAAGTACATTCATAACCTACTTAAGACTGTTCAAAATCTGTTTAAACTCAGTTTTTTAGCTCTGAGACCAGTCAAATTACATTCATAACCTACTTTGGACTGTTTAAAGTCAGTTTAAACTCAGATTTCTAGCATGAAGACCAGTGAAAGTATATTCATAGCCTACTTTTGACTTTTACAAATAGGTTTAAACTCAGATTTCGAGCATGAAGACCAGTCAAAGCACATTCATAACCTACTTTAGACTGTTCAACATCAGTTTAAACCCAGATTTCTAGCATGAAGACCAGTCAAAGGACATTCGTAACCTAGTTTAGAATGATTAAATTCAGTTTAAACCCAGATTTCTAGCATGAAGACCAGTCAAAGTACATTGAAACCTACTTTGGACTGTTTAAAGTCAGTTTAAACTCAGATTTCTAGCATTGAAACCAGTCAAAGTACATTCAAAACCTACTTTAGACCTCTCAAAAAAGCGTTTTTATTCTAATTTTTAGCATGAAGACCAGTCAAAGTACATTCATAACCTACTTAAGACTGTTTAAAATCAGTTTGAATCCAGATTTCTAGCATGAAGACCAGTCAAAGCACATTCAAGACCTACTTTAGACTGTTCAACGTCAGTTAAAACCCAGATTTCTAGCATTGAAGAGCAGTCAAAGTACATTCATAACCTACTTCAGACTATTTAAAGTCAGTTTGAACCCAGATTTCTAGCATGAAGACCAGTCAAAGCACATTCAAGACCTACTTTGGACTGTCTCAAGTCAGTTTAAACCCAGATTTCTAGCATTGAAGACCAGTCAAAATACATTCATAACCTACTTTAGACTGTTCAAAATCTGTTTAAACTCAGTTTTTTAGCTCTGAGACCAGTCAAAGTACATTCATAACCTACTTTAGACTGTTAAACGTCAGTAAAAACCCAGATTTCTAGCATTGAGACCAGTCAAAGAACATTCATAACCTACTTTAGACTGTTCAAAGTCAGTTTAAACCCAGATTTCTAGCATTGAAGACCAGTCAAAGTACATTCATAACCTACTTCAGATTGTTTAAAGTCAGTTTGAACTCAGATTTCTAGCGTGAAGACCAGTCAAAGTACATTCATAACCTACTTTAGACTGTTGAAAGTCAGTTTGAACCCAGATTTCTAGCATTGAGACCAGTCAAAGTACATTCATAACCTACTTTAGACCTCTCAATAAAAGGGTTTTAATTCTTATTTCTAGCATGAAGACCAGTCAAAGTAAATTCATAACCTACTTAAGACTGTTTAAAATCTGTTTATACTCAGTTTTTTAGCTTTGAGAGCAGTCAAAGTACATTCAAAACATAACCTACTTTAGACTGTTTAAAGTCAGTTTAAACTCATATTTCTAGCACTGAGACCAGTCAAAGTATATTCAAGACGTATTTTAGAAAAAATAAAGTAGGTTTATATTGAGAATTCTAGCATTCAGACCAGTTAATGCAAAGTAATAACATAGTTTTCACTGTAAAAAGAACGTTTAAACCCAAATTTCTAGCAGTAATACCAGTCAAAGCACATTCAAAAATAGCTATACTGTTAAAAGGACGTTTCAACCAAGATTTCTAGCATTCCGGTCAGCAAAAGTACATTCATAACCTACTTTAGAGTGTTCAACGTCAGTTAAAACCCAGATTTCTAGCATTGAAGAGCAGTCAAAGTACATTCATAACCTACTTTTAACTGTTTAAAATAGGTTTAAAGTCAGATATCTAGCAGTAAGACAAGACAAAGTACATTCATAACCTACATTAGACTGTTTAAAGTCAGTTTGAACACAGATTTCTAGCATTGAGACCAGTGAAAGTATATTCATAACCTACTTTTGACTGTTGAACCTCAGATTTCTAGCACTGAAGACCAGTCAAAGTACATTCATAACCTACTTTAGACCTCTCAAAAAAAGGGTTTTAATTCTTATTTCTAGCATGAAGACCAGTCAAAGTAAATTCATAACCTACTTAAGACTTTTTTTTAAAATCTGTTGAAACTCAGTTTTTTAGCTTTGAGACAAGTCAAAGTACATTCAAAACATAACCTACTTTGGACTGTTAAAAGTCAGTTTAAACTCAGATTTCTAGCATGAAGACCAGTCAAAGTACATTCTTAACCTACTTTAGACTGTTTAAAGTCAGTTTAAACTCAGATTTCTAGCACTGAGACCAGTCAAAGTATATTCAAGACGTACTTTTGAAAAAATAAAGTAGGTTTTTTTGAGAATTCTAGCATTGAGACCAGTAAATGCACAGTAATAACATAGTTTTTACTGTAAAAAGAAGGTTGAAACCCAAATAAACTACTTTTGACTGTTTTGGTCAGTTTCAACTCAGATTTCTTGCATGAAGACCAGTCAAAGCACATTCAAAAAAAGCTATACTTTTAAAAGGACGTTTCAACCAAGATTTCTAGCATTCCGGTCAGCAAAAGTACATTCATAACCTACTTTAGACTGTTTGAAGTCAGTTTAATCTCAGATTTCTAGCATTGAGACCAGTCAAAGTAAATTCATAACCTACTTAAGACTGTTTAAAATCTGTTTAAACTCAGTTTTTTAGCTTTGAGACCAGTCAAAGTACATTCATAACCTACTTTAGAATGATTAAAGTCAGTTTAAACCCAGATTTCTAGCATGAAGACCAGTTAAAGTACATTCATAACCCCCTTTGACTGTTCAAAGTCAGTTTAAACACAGATTTCTAGCATTGAAACCAGTCAAAGTACATTCATAACCTACTTTAGACCTCCCAAAAAAAGGGTTTTAATTCTTATTTCTAGCATGAAGACCAGTCAAAGTAAATTCATAACCTACTTAAGACTGTTTAACATCTGTTTAAACTCAGTTTTTTAGCTTTGAGACCAGTCAAAGTACATTCAAAACATAACCTACTTTGGACTGTTAAAAGTCAGTTTAAACTCAGATTTCTATCACTGAGACCAGTCAAAGTATATTCAAGACGTACTTTAGAAAAAATAAAGTAGGTTTATATTGAGAATTCTAGCATTCAGACCAGTTAATGCACAGTAATAATGTAGATGTCACTGTCAAAAGAAGGTTAAAACCCAATTACTAGCAGTAAGACCAGTCAAAGCACATTCAAAAATAGCTATACTGTTAAAAGGACATTTCAACCAAGATTTCTAGCATTCCGGTCAGCAAAAGTACATTCATAACCTACTGAAGACTGTTTAAAGTCAGTTTAATCTCATATTTCTAGCATTGAGACCAGTCAAAGTACATTCATAACCTACTTTAAACTGTTTAGAATAGGTTTAAAGTCAGATATCTAGCAGAAAGACCATACAAAGTACATTCATAACCTACCTTTGACTGTCTCAAGTCAGTTTAAACCCAGATTTCTAGCATTTAGACCAGTCAAAGTACATTCATAACCTACTTTAGACTGTTCAAAGTCAGTTTAAACCCAGATTTCTGGCACTGAAGACCAGTCAAAGTACATTCATAACCTACATTAGACTGTTTAAAGTCAGTTTGAACCCAGATTTCTAGCATTGAGACCAGTCAAAGTACATTCATAACCTACTTAAGACTGTTTAACATCTGTTTAAACTCAGTTTTTTAGCTTTGAGACCAGTCAAAGTACATTCAAAACATAACCTACTCTGGACTGTTAAAAGTCAGTTTAAACTCAGATTTCTAGCACTGAGACCAGTCAAAGTATATTCAAGACGTACTTTAGAAAAAATAAAGTAGGTTTATATTGAGAATTCTAGCATTCAGACCAGTTAATGCACAGTAATAATGTAGTTGTCACTGTCAAAAGAAGGTTAAAACCCAATTACTAGCAGTAAGACCAGTCAAAGCACATTCAAAAATAGCTATACTGTTCAAAGGACATTTCAACCAAGATTTCTAGCATTCCGGTCAGCAAAAGTACATTCATAACCTACTTTAGACTGTTTAAAGTCAGTTGAATCTCAGATTTCTAGCATTGAGACCAGTCAAAGTACATTCATAACCTACTTTAAACTGTTTAAAATAGGTTTAAAGTCAGATATCTAGCAGTAAGACCAGACAAAGTACATTCATAACCTACCTTTGACTGTCTCAAGTCAGTTTAAACCCAGATTTCTAGCATTTAGACCAGTCAAAGTACATTCATAACCTAATTTAGACTGTTCAAAGTCAGTGTTAACGCAGATTTCTAGCACTGAAGACCAGTCAAAGTACATTCATAACCTACATTAGACTGTTTAAAGTCAGTTTGAACCCAGATTTCTAGCATTGAGACCAGTCAAAGTACATTCATAACCTACTTTAAACTGTTTAAAATAGGTTTAAAGTCAGATATCTAGTAGTAAGACCAGACAAAGTACATTCATAACCTACCTTTGACTGTCTCAAGTCAGTTTAAACCCAGATTTCTAGCATTTAGACCAGTCAAAGTACATTCAAAACCTACTTTAGACTGTTCAAAGTCAGTTTAAACCCAGATTTCTAGCACTGAAGACCAGTCAAAGTACATTCATAACCTACATTAGACTATTTAAAGTCAGTTTGAACCCAGATTTCTAGCATTGAGACCAGTCAAAGTACATTCATAACCTACTTTAGACCTCTCAAAAAAAGGTTTTTAATTCTTATTTCTAGCATGAAGACCAGTCAAAGTAAATTCGTAACCTACTTTAGACTGTTCAAAGTCAGTTTAAACCCAGATTTCTAGCACTGAAGACCAGTCAAAGTACATTCATAACCTACTTTAGACTGTTTAAAGTCAGTTTGAACCCAGATTTCTAGCATTGAGACCAGTCAAAGTATATTCAAAACCTACTTTAAACTGTTTAGAATAGGTTTTAAGTCAGATATCTAGCAGTAAGACCAGACGAAGTACATTCATAAACTACTTTTGACTGTCTCAAGTAAGTTTAAACCCAGATTTCTAGCACTGAGACCAGTCAAAGTACATTCATAACCTACTTTAGACTGTTCAAAGTCAGTTTGAACCCAGATTTCTAGCATTGAGACCAGTCAAAGTACATTCATAACCTACTTTAGACCTCTCAAAAAAAGGTTTTTAATTCTTATTTCTAGCATGAAGACCAGTCAAAGTAAATTCATAACCTACTTAAGACTGTTTAACATCTGTTTAAACTCAGATTTCTAGCACTGAGACCAGTCAAAGTATATTCAAGACGTACTTTAGAAAAAATAAAGTAGGTTTATATTGAGAATTCTAGCATTCAGACCAGTTAATGCACAGTAATAACATAGTTTTCACTGTAAAAAGAACGTTAAAACCCAAATTTCTAGCAGTAAGACCAGTCAAAGTACATTCAAAAATAGCTATACTGTTAAAAGGACGTTTCAACCCAGATTTCTAGCATTGAGACCAGTCAAAGTACATTCATAACTACTTTTGACTTTTTTAAGTCAGTTTAAACACAGATTTCTAGCATTGAGACCAGTCAAAGTACATTCACAACCTACTTTAGACTGTTTAAAGTCAGTTTAAACCCAGATTTCTTGCATTGAGACCAGTCAAAGTACATTCATCACCTACTTTAGACTGTTTCAAGTCAGTTTTCACCCAGATTTCTAGCATTGAGACCAGTCAAAGTACATTCATCACTACTTTGGACTTTTTTAAGTCAGTTGAAACCAAGATTTCTAGCATTGAGACCAGTCAAAGTACATTCACAACCTACTTTAGACTGTTTAAAGTCAGTTTAAACCCAGATTTCTTGCATTGAGACCAGTCAAAGTACATTCATCACCTCCTTTAGACTGTTTCAAGTCAGTTTTCACCCAGATTTCTAGCATTGAGACCAGTCAAAGTACATTCATAACCTACTTTAGGCTTAAAAATAGGTTTAAAACCAGATTTCTAGCAGGAACACCAGTCAAAGTGCATTCATAACCTACTTTTGACTTTTTAAAGTCAGTTAAAACCCAGATTTCTAGCATTGAGACTAGTCAAAGTACATTCACAACCAACTTTAGACTGTTTAAAGCCAGTTTAAACCCAGATTTCTTGCATTGAGACCAGTCAAAGTACATTCATAACCGACTTCAGACTGTTTTATATAGGTAGAAACTCAAATTTTTAGCATTAAGACCAGTCAAAGTACATTCATATCCTGCTTTAGAATATTTACAATTGGATAAACCCAGATTTCTAGCATGAAGACAAGTCAGAGTACATTCATAACCTACTTTAGACTGTTTTATATAGGTATAAACTTGAATTTCTAGCAGTAAGACCAGTCAAAGTACATTCATATCCTGCTTTAGAATATTTACAATTGGATAAACCCAGATTTCTAGCATGAAGACAAGTCAGAGTACATTCATTACCTACTTTAGACTTTTTAAAGTCAGTTTAAACCCAGATTTCTAGCATTGAGACCAGTCAAAGTACATTCATAACTACTTTTGACTTTTTAAAGTCAGTTTAAACCCAGATTTCTAGCATTGAGACCAGTCAAAGTACATTCACAACCAACTTTAGACTGTTTCAAGTCAGTTTAAACCCAGATTTCTAGAATTAAGACCAGTCAAAGTACATTCATTTCCTGCTTTAGAATATTAAATATTGGTATAAACTCAAATTTCTAGCATTAAGACCAGTCAAAGTGTATTCATCACCTACTTTAGACTGTTTCAAGTCAGTTTTAACCCAGATTTCTAGCATTGAGACCAGTCAAAGTACACTCACAACCTACTTTAGACTGTTTAATATTGGTATAAACTCAAATTTCTAGCATTGAGACCAGTCAAAGTACACTCACAACCTACTTTAGACTGTTTTATATAGGTATAAACTCAGATTTCTAGCATTAAGACCAGTCAAAGTACATTCATATCCTGCTTTAGAATATTTTAAATTGGATAAAAATCAGATTTCTAGCATTGAGACCAGTCAAAGTACATTCATCACCTACTTTAGACTTTTTCAAGTCAGTTTAAACCCAGATTTCTAGCATAGAGACCAGTCAAAGTACATTCATAACCTACTTTAGACTGTGAAAAAAAAGGTTTAAAACCAGATTTCTAGCAGTAAGATCAGTCAAAGTACATTCATAACCTTCTTTGGACAGTTTCAAATATGTTTCAACCCAGATTTCTAGCATTGAGACCAGTCAAAGTACATTCACAACCTACTTTAGACTGTTTAAAGTCAGTTTAAACCCAGATTTCTAGCATTGAGACCAGATACAGTACATTCATAACCTACTTTTGACTGTTTTATATAGGTCTAAACTCAGATATCTAGCATTAAGACCAGTCAAAGTACATTCACAACCTACTTTAGACTGTTTAATATTGGTATAAACTCAAATTTCTAGCATTTAGACCAGTCAAAGTACATTCATAACCTAATTTATACTGCGTAAAGTCAGTTGAAACCCAGATTTCTAGCATTGAGACCAGTCAAAGTACATTCATCACCTATTTTAGACTGTGAAAAAATAGGTTAAAACTCAGATTTCTAGCAGTAAGACCAGTCAACATACATTGAAAACTTACTTTTGACTGTTTAATGTCAGTTTAAAGCCAGATTTCTAGCGTTGAGACCAGTCAAAGTACATTCATAACCTACTTTAGACTGTTTTATATAGGTATAAACCAGAATTTCTAGCAGTAAGACCAGTCAAATTACATTCATATCTTGCTTTAGAATATTTAAAATTGGATAAAACTCAGATTTCTAGCATTAAGACAAGTCAAAGTACATTCATTACCCACTTTAGGCTGCTTAAAGTCAGTTTAAACCCAATTTTCTAGCATTGAGACCAGTCAAAGTACATTCATAACCTATTTAAGACTGTGAAAAAATAGGTTTAAACTCATATTTCAAGCATTAAGACCAGTCAAAGTACATTCATAACCTACTTTGGACCGTTTAATATAGGTTTAAACCCAGATTTCTAGCATTGAGACCAGTCACAGTACATTTATAACTACTTTTGACTTTTTTAAGTCAGTTTAAACCCAGATTTCTAGCATTGAGACCAGATACAGTACATTCACAACCTACTTTAGACTGTTTAAAGTCAGTTTAAACCCAGATTTCTTGCATTGACACCAGTCAAAGTACATTCATCACCTACTTTGGAAAGTTTCAAATATGTTTAAACCCAGATTTCTAGCATTGAGACCAGTCAAAGTACATTCATAACCTACTTTAGACTGAAAAAATAGGTTTAAAACCAGATTTCTAGCATTAAGACCAGTCAAATTACATTCATAACCTACTATAGACTGTTTAAAATAGTTTTAAACTCAGATTTCTAGCATTGAGACCGAGCAAAGTACATTCATAACTTCTTTTGACATTTTATTGTCAGTTTAACCAAGATTTCTAGCATTGAGACCGAGCAAAGTACATTCATAACCTACTTTAGACTGTTTAGAGTCAGTTTAAAATCAGATTTCTAGCATCAAGACCAGTCACAGTACATTCATAACCTACTTTAGACTTTTTCAAGTCAGTTAAAACCCAGA
>RPOG01007766.1:0-16768 GCA_008086565.1 Thalassoma bifasciatum | reverse complement strand
GTGTATGTAAATCAGTTTATTGCAAGAAGACCACTGGGACCACTGGGAACAAGGCCCACTGCTCTGCCCAGAAGTCGTCATCAACAAAAATGAGGATTTACAAACAATTCAAAAGACATGAGCATAAAACGACATTAATTAGCTGAAAACTAACCGTTGTAGGCCTACATTCTAAATACTGTAGACATCTCAGATATAACTGCTCATCAATCAGAAGTTATCCAACATCTGTGTTTAATATAGCATATCCCTCTGATAGGTACAGCATGATCAAGACAGTGCCTTTTCCATCTTGGAAGTTCATTAAAATTACACACAAATTAATCTGAATTATGAAAGAGGCATGCAAAACAACCAGTATTTGTCCCTACGGAGCCTACATGAAAATATACCCCAACATCTCTGAAGCTTTAACACAGCTCTACAGCACCCCCATGTGGCTGCGAGAGGAGAAGCAACCCACTCACAGAGGATGCTTTGAATAAACAAGCAACCTTTTAAACATGAGATTTTTCCTTTGAGATAGAAATATTATGAAATAAAAATACATATCTTCCACATTTTGTTTGAACACATGCTGAAACAGAGTGGCAATACTGTTGACGAAGGTGTTTTTTTTTGGCTCAAATACAAGCAGGAGGATGGCCACAAGCATTGCGTTTGAAGCCTCAAATACAAGGGATGGCACGAGAGTTCAAGCACTGTGTTTAAGAAACAACGTTTTGTGAAAGTTCAGAGGGTGGAGTGCCATCGCTATGCACTTTCTACAACTGTTTTTAATCTGAAAGTGTATCTTTTACATCCAGACTTCATCACTAACTCATCATGCGAGGGGATAAGCAGCATCTTTGCGTCATCCCATGTGTGTTAGGACCAGTGATAAGATTGCATTTTCAGTCCATTTTGACGAAAACAAAAAGAAAAATTACAACATCTTCACGGCGAAGCAGCCCTGTGCAGCCGTGCATCATTGTCAAAAACATCTGTTTTCGTACCAATATACAAATGTTGCAATATCTTTTCAAACTATACAAACTTATAAATTATAAATTTCTATTCTTAAATATAAACAACATCAAGTCAGTTTCCAGTACTTGGATTATATATTAGGTACAGTACTTTGTACAGCTCTGTCGTCAGAGAGCGTTCCTCTTAGAATACACTGTACATGATCCAAAGGGCTGAAACTGGAGGTTAGACATGATCTTTGAATAAATTAATTCATAAATAAATCATGATTATGTCTTCCCAGTAACAGTGGACTCCTTGGTTCCCCTCGAGACTTTCACCCACACACACATGCACACACTCACACCCATTCACACTCATACTGTGCGCTCGAGCTGACTCTAAACGAATATCCTACTCCTACTCTAAAAATACTTTTGGCTTTAAGAAGTAACATCGTTATCCTCAACTCAGAAACTGATAAAACTACTTTCTTTAATATTGTACAAGATCTCTACCGCCTATGGAAGGAACTTAAATTCAGTAGTCACATGTGCAGAGTACCTGTGCAGCCTTTGAATGATAGGATATGCAATGCATGAATGAATGTGCAATGACAGAATAGTATCTCTAAACAATAAAGTGACAGTGCGGGCGCCAGGTCCAGGAAAATCCTTTTCCTACGTGGGTTTAAGAGAAATAAAGCCCACTTCTACTCGGATACGTGTGGAGACAAGCAGAAAAACAAACAAGGATAGGCTCTATGTGACTAATGTTAAATATCTCTGTCAGTGCAAAGCTAGAGTTGACTCGTTGCTAATACAGCATGCTATGTTGGCTAGAACTCGGCATGGGAGATACGTTAAAGCACGTTTTGTATGTGTTACTGACCAAATCACTAAAGTTATCGGATCGTTCAGCTGTGCAAGATTGATCCAGTTGTGCATAAGAGAATCTCACATATCAGCTAATATAAGTTCTTATATAATCCACAAATATATACAGAGAAACCAGTTTTTACTTAAAAATACCATAATCATGTGCTTATATCCAAACTTGTACAAAGAGTAACAAACAATCCAGCTGAAAATCGCTGTGAGCACAGGATCTCTCTCTTCCCTCCCCCGCAGTCGGTCGGTTACAGTAGCAGCTTCCTCACCAACAGTCGCATCGCTGTTGGCATGTTTACAGTTAAGTTCACCTATGGCAACACTTTCAGTTCCTTGAATGATTCGCAGCGTCCTCTGCTGCTCGGACTTTTCCTACTCGCCTCCTTTCTCGTCGCCAAAACCTCTCGGTGTCTTCTTCTTTCCTGTGTATTGCACCAAAGATAAATCATATAGAGCTCTATTTTTCTATCTGAAAAAATAAAAAGGTAGGACTTGGTTCTGAGGCGCCGAGGAAACTGGAAGCCAGGTGAGGTTTCCTCCATTCACCAGAGAAGGAAGAAGGAGCAGAAGAGGAGGAAGGAGGGAGGGAGGTCAGTGGATGTCTCTGCACATGGGAAGGTTGACGAAGATGAAGACGTTGAACTCGATGAGGATGGAGAAGCAGAGGAAGATGGCGTACAGGATGATGCAGGCTAAACCCAACTTCCAGTCCAGAGTCCATTTATTCAGATGGACACCCAGAACCTGCAGGGAGGAGAGAGGAGAACAGAGAGGAGGTTAGCCTGTGGGTGCATGAGTGAACAGCTTCAATTTAGGAACCTCACTGTATTAAAATCCTGAAAAATAACCTTTTTCCACATCACCAATTTTCCCATGAATTCTAAGTAAGCGCAAAGGGAAAGTGTGAGGGAAATCTTTGAAGGATAGAAATACTTTTAATTCAGTTTTTCCAACAAGTTATTTTTGACATATGATGCAACAAGTGTTTGGTTTGAAGGAGATGGGTCACTTTTAAGTGGGGTTGAATAAAAATGACCAACAACAGGGATGCAGGTTCAAGCTGTGCTGTTAAATATTACAGGTTTACAATTTCACTGCAACTTTAAAGGGGAGAACTTTATTTCTTTAAAGGCTTAACTCTTTTACAGCCAAACGTATCACATTTGATACATAAGACTGAAGGCCTCTATCACATCAACATAATAAAAAGTTAACACCTTGAGGATTGTCATATCACTACAGTCGGCTGAAGTTGTATTTTGGCCCTTTCCCAAATGTCTGCTCTCATGAAATCATCCACTCACATTTTTTCAGGAAAACCATTGCTTGATTATTACTTTTTCTTTTTAAATAAGTGTTTTCTGCATGAATTGAATGCATATTTACCAAAAACCTTGAATAGAATAGATTAAAAGGAATGTAAAATTGCCCAGTGTTTCAAATATGATATGAGAAATATACCGTGAATGAAATGATAAAACAATATTTTTTGTGGATTCCGTTAAAAGGGTTAATAAACATCTCAGTTCCAAAAAATTGGAATTTTCTGATGGTTTTTG
The DNA here is from genome assembly GCA_008086565.1 of Thalassoma bifasciatum. Lineage (NCBI taxonomy): Eukaryota > Metazoa > Chordata > Actinopteri > Labriformes > Labridae > Thalassoma > Thalassoma bifasciatum. The sequence continues at coordinate 13,371 of RPOG01007766.1, read as the reverse complement.
ATAGGTCGGTCTTTACAGGGTTAATTATGTCTCTCTGGTACCCCTGCTATTAGCTTTATAGGATTAACAACTCAAAATACGTCTTCTTGTTTTAATCTCTGCCTAAAACTCTTTGTTTTAGCTGCTGTCTCTTTAAGGCTGCCTGCTCCACAAACCCCCGTCCTGCTGATTGGCTATCCCTCTAGAGGCCTGTCAAGACTGGTGGTTAGGGTTTCAAGGGAAGTTTTTGTGCAGTTTTTTGGAGCAAACCATTCCGAGCTATTTGAAAATCTGTATACATTAAGAGTGACCATCCGACATTTTTACTTTACATACATGTTTAAAATATGACAAAGGACAATAACCCCTCTTTAATGTAACACCCAACATTTGCTTTTTCAAAAAGAGTGGTTATTGAGACATTTGTGAGTGGTCATAGATCAACAAATATAAATAAAAATAAATAAACGAAAAGACAAAATCCGTCCCTTTACTTCAAACCCCATAACATCAGTTATTGTAAAACATGACTTGTTGGATAAAATGAGAACATGACAAATTTCATCCCTCATCTTTACTGGTCTAATCCTTGAGCTCACAGACTCTGAGGTGGGTTACTTATAAGATGCAGACTTCACAACAGATTTCTGTAAGTTTTCCTGTAGGGGGGAGGTTTGGAAGTAGAATATAAGTTTTATTTGTGTTTATTTATGCGAACAACAAGAATCAAAAACAGCTCAGTTTAGTGTTGGGTGCACTTACTGTAAAGAAGACTGAAGCGAGCAGGAGTCCCACAGAGAATATAAGTCCTCTGCTGTTAAGATCGACCTGAGGAGACAAATGCAACGATTTACTGACAGGCTATAACAAGATTTCTGAAATCTAGAGTAATAAAGGACGGCTGAGGCTGTTTTTTGGTCTCTGTGCATGCAGATACTTAGTGTATGTTCATGTCAGGGTTTCACATTTATGACACCTGATCTATTTTTCCTTGTCTGGAGTGAAAAGTAATCATCAGACCATTTACCACACATTATCTCCTCAGTGTAAGGTGATAAACTGTGCCGTGACCCACGTGTGCCTGTGTGAGCATAAACCTGAAACCCTGCCTGTGTTCTCCTCTGATTATAACTGACTACAGCCCCCGTCCTTCATGCACACAGCTCACAGCCTCCTCTGGCTGAGGAGAGCAGCACTCACGGTGGAGCCGTAGTCGATGCACAGCGTTTGCAGAGCCCAGGGCAGACCCAGGCCCACCAGGATGTCAAACACATTACTGCCTATGGAGTTGGAGATGGCCATGTCTCCCAGACCTGAGGCAAGGAGAGAAACACTGTCAAGGTCTGTACACAGTCTGGGGACAAGTCAATAATGACAGGCTCTCCTCCACACTGCTCCATCTCTTCACTGCTACAAAACCAAAATAAAGCCCCAACTCTAATGAAATTGTGATGTTCTGTAAAATATCATTACAAACATGATTCAATGATAATTTCAATTGACTATGCAAAAAAGAAATCAATATTTATCGTTCAAACTGATAATCTTTATTGGTTTTTTTTGTTGTTGTTTTTTTTTCACACATTGAATTTGATGCCTGAAACATGTTCATAAAAAACTGTGACAGGGACAACAGAAGACTGGGAAATTGCTTAAAAAAAACAGCTGTTTGGATCATTCCACAGGTGAACAGGTTCATTGGAAACAGGTGAGTGTCATGATTGAGTATAAAAGGAGCATCCTCAAAAGGCTCAGTCCTTCAAAAGCAAAGATGGAGCCAGGGTCATTTCTTTGTGAACAACTGCCAGAGTAAATAGTCCAACAGTTTAAGTACAATGTTTACCAACACACAACTGAAAAGAATTCAGGGATTTCATCACCCACAGTCCGTATCAATATTCGAAAATCTGGGGAAATCTCAGCAAAGCCCTAGACCAACATTGAATGCCCGTGACCTTTGACGATTCACGCGGCACTGCATTAAAACCCACATCATTGTGTAAAGGATCTTACAGTGTGGGCTCAGGAACACTTCAGAAAACCCTTGACAGTTAGCACAGTTCATCACTACATCTACAAGTGACGGTTCAAACACAACCATGCAAAGACAAAGTTGTATCTCAACAACAGCTAGAAACACTGTCAACTCCACTGCCGGCTTCTCTGGGCCTGAGTTCATCTGAGATGGATTGAGGCAAAGGGGAAAAGTCTGCTGTGGTCTAACGAGTCCATATTTCTAATTGTTTTGACCATCCAGATTGTTACCGGCACAAGGTTCAAAAGCCAGCATCTGTGATGGTATGGGTGAGTGTTTGTGCCCATGGCATGGGAAACTAACACAACTGTGATGGCACCATCAATGCTGAAAGCTACATACAGGTTTTGGAGCAACACATGCTGCCATCAAAGCAAGGTCTTTTTCAGGGACGTCCCCAATTATTTCAGCAAGACAATGAAACCAAGACACTTCCTGCTCCTGTTACAACAGCGTGGCTTTGTAGTAAAAGAGTGCAGGTAGTAGACTGGCCTGCCTGCAGTCCAGACCTGTCACCCATTGAAAACGTGTGGCACATTATGAAGCATAAAATATGACAACAGAGTCTATCCATCAAGAAGAATGTGAAAGAATTTTAGCTCCAAAGCTTCAACAAGTGTCCTCAGTTCACAAATGCTTAATGAGTGCTGTAAGAAGGAAAAGTGATTTAACACAGTGGTAAACATGAACCTGTCCCAGCTTTTTAGGCATGTGTTCAGGCATAAAATTCAAGATAAGAGAATATTCACAAAAAAAAAAAAAGCTTATCAGTTTGAATAATGAATGTCTTGTCTTTGTGGTGTATTCAGTTGAATAAAAGTTAAACAGGCTTTGAAAGTTATTTTATTCTGTTTTGATTTACGATTTCCTGAATGTTCTAACTTCATTGAAGTTGTGTTACTTTCCACTTCCTGTGTTTTGTTGCAGCAGTGTGTGTTTGCTGGGTACCTTGTCGAGCTACGATAACACTGGCCATGCAGTCTGGAACACTGGTGCCTGCTGCTAAGAAGGTGATGCCCATGATGACGTCAGGAATCCCCAAAGTGAAGCCAATCACAGTCACCTGAAAGCAAACAGACTCTGTCTCAGTGCATTTGGGTTTACTATTCAGTTTATCATCATTTCCCTCCTTAATGTCTGATTTAATACTGATAATGTCACATTTCCAAAAGAAACAAAATATTGCAGTAATCAAGAGTGCAGGCTTGACCAGCATTCTTCACTTTTCTTGTCTTTGTGGTCAATATTCAGCTAAAAAAATAGCACTTCCAATGTTCTGGAGTTCAATCTTTAACTGGCAGCCCAAAAGGTTAAAAGTTTTAGTTTCGTGGAGGCAGGATGTACTTACCATCCAGACCATGATGTAGGAGAGACCAGCGATCCAGATGGTGGCGGTGAAGAAAGAAACCATGAACCATTTCTCCCAACGTCTCTTGGCACAGTTGGGCACGGTGAAGAAGAGAAGCAGTGACAGCGGCCACATGAACAGCCACTTCAGCTTGTTACAGCCTCCAGCTGGGGGAGAAAATGGGACAACAGCTTTAAAAACACCTGAAACATCTTTATTCTGGGGTCATATCCTTGCGTCCCAGTTGCGTCCCAGTCATACCAAGGAACAAAAAATTCTTATAATCTTGTGTCTACTCCAGATGAAACACTCCATGGCTTTATCATGGAAAAACACTCAGAGACCACGGATGGGGTGATGGCTCAGTGAGATGAGTGATCGTTTTACTATGGAAAAATTAACACATATTTTGAAAAATAAAATGTAACCCTTCGACAACATTTGGGCCAAGTATAAAGAAGCATTGATGTGTCAGGTATGTTACAGAGTGAGGACAGTACTACTTTTCTTCACACCTCTTAACCCCAATGTGATGGTATTATTCTTAAAACAGAGCTCCTGTCCAAGTTGTATTGATTTATGACACTTCTTATTTACCTTATTATTTCATTTAACATTGATCTTATTTGAATTTCTTTTCTCATACTTTGTCTAGTTCCATTTGCCTCTGTTATAGCTTTAGTTTTTATTATTTTTCTTTGTTTTGTTTTTCATTGTTTAATTACACTGGGAAACACAATTTCTGTTGAGTTAGGTCTGACAGCTGTTTTAACTAAATTTTGGGTGCATAAACCAAAACAGATATCAGTTTTTCTCTATCATGTCAAGTTTTTGAACTATGGGATCCCTGTTTTCTTCCAAAAAAAAGAAAAACACTGGGGAACAATTTGTTGCAGTCAGTTTTTTTCTATCAAGTTTTTTCTCCACAGCATACCCTCTAGGTAAGGAAAATTTCACTAATTGAATTTCACTTATCTGTAGAAAAAAAATACTGCAATTTTGGAATTAGAAATTTAGTTTTAATCAGCATAAAAATCTAACCCAACAGTTTTTTTTTTTTTTTCAAATTGTTCCCCACTGCTATTTACTTATCTATCTATGTTGAGTGTTCATGGGATGCTTGCAAATGGGTGTGAATATTATTTGAAAATTATTAAATATATTGTCAAAAAAAAACCCACCTGAAGATGCATCAACATTATCATTTTACTGCAAAAATCCTCTGTTTTGTACCTGGGATTTTAAAGGGCACCAAAGGGCCGCCATCGTTGTCGTCGTCTTTCTCTCCCTCCCCGTCGTTCTCATTGTTCTCGTTATCCTCATTTTCATTCTCCGTCTCGTTCCCAGACTCCAGCCGCTGAAGTCTGCAGCGCCCGTTCAGACCCTGATCAGCAGCACCCATCCCGTTCTCCAAGCTCCGCCTCGCCTGGCTCCTGGCCGCTGAGTCGGAGTCGCCGTTCGTGATGCGGTTTACTCGAGTTTCAGTGGTGTTGATCAGTCTTTGTCTCTGAAAAACATTATTAATAATATTATGGGGAGTATTGAAGAGTGAGTGTAGGAGTTAGGGACATCTTAAGATTGTTCCTCAAGAGCAGGAAATACAAAACATCTGAAAGCTTCATTAATGCCTATTCATCTTTCTTGATATGAGAGGAGAAAAATTACTGAATAACGTCAAGAACAAAGAAGGAAAATATCTGCTATTATTTACTTTGGAATTCAGGTTTAAGTGTTTCAAGGTTTGGAAACATTTGGGAGAGAGTTACACTTTTAACATAGGAGTAACATTTGCGTTTAATTTCCTCTTAGAATCAAAAATGACAACAATAAAAAACAAAATCAATACGAAAGGGAAAACAGCCATTCTTACTTTTCCCCTTTTCCAGTTTAATGTTTTAGAGTCAAAATAAGCCAAAGAATGTATTTTTTGTTAGAAAGCATAAATTTCACATATAAAGGACTAAATCAGCAGAAAAATAAGAGGTACAGCTTTGTTCGAGAGGGGGTGCCAGAAACAACACAAACTTAAAGTTCCTTACAGACGCTGTTGGAATTTAATTATCAATTTATCACAATTTGAAAAAACAAAGTATTTCCCAGCTTTACTAATCAGACTCTTAGTTGTAGTTAAAGCTTTCTCCTCTGATGAATGAATAAAAGCACAAAGAAGACAGCTGTAACATGAAACTCCAGATGAGTCACATGGAGGGCATGTCTTCTTGTTTGTGTACCTCGTTGATGAGCATGCGGGACGCCATGGTGAGGCGAGTTCTGGGGGAGAAATGACTGGTGATCATGATCCTCATGCCGGCCTCAGAGAAAGTCAGTTGGTGAGGATACGCAGAGAGCAGCTCGTCCACCATCAGCACCGAGGGTTTGCAGTGAAAATTAGCTGCAGAGGAAAAAAAACAAAGAAACAGATTGATTATTTTTTTAGTCCAACTCCACTTCAAATGGTCGTCCTGTTGACTGTTGAATTCAAGGAGAAGAGTGTACAACAAAAGTCTTAAAGCACTTTTCATTAGACATTAAAACCATCCAGCATCATGACATGTTTTAATTCAGACTCTTTCTCCCTCATAGAGTTCATTACACCTCACAATTATGAACAGAAATCAAGTGTTTTATTGCACAATTTGAGTGAGAAAACTGTTTTTTTTTTCAGTTTATTATTGTGATAAAACACACTGGGGCACCCCTAGGGACCTGATGGTGACACCCCAGGAGTTATGAAGGAAAAAGGCTGTCAAAAAGACAGGTTTCCCAGCCAATTTTGTCCTGCAATTAAACCCTTTTTTGGAAAGAAAATAAACAGATAAATAAAAGTTTGAAAGAAAAGAGAAGTCAGAAATTAATCATAATAAACAACCAGTTTAACATTTTTCTGTTTCTGTGAGTAAAAAACTGTAATTTGACTTAAAAAATTATGATATGCTTTACGATTGGATATTTTTTTCCCTTTTTTTTTTTTTTTTTTTTTTTTTTAAACAGTATTTGAAAACGTCCTGGATGATAACGGTAATTAGGTTTTAGCATATCATTTTCAAGGTCCCAGGTGCAGCTGTGTACAAGAAAATTTAATTCTATTTCATTAATAAACTAGAAGGGGACCCCGCATTTCTTTTGAGTAAATGCTGGATGTTGAAATGCTGAGCATCACATATCAACACTCTCGCTTTTTCTTGCAGGAAAAGCTCCCTGTTGAATTGCTGAGGCCCATTTCAACATTAAGCACTTTCTTGCAGGATCGGCTAAATGTTGAAATGCTACGCCACTACCCCCAACACAACATCCACCCTCGTCCAGCATCAGTCCACAAGTTCTCTCACCTCCTGCCTATACACAGACTCGTTGTTGTTGGGTTCAGTCCAACCACAACTGTGTCGTCTGCTATCTTCACTATACGATTGCTTGAATTATTCACAGAGCAGTTGACTGTGAGGAGTGTGTTCAGCAGGAGGCTCAGGACAAATCCCTGTGGGAAGCTGGTGTTGAGTGTGATAGTGAAGAATAAGTTGGATCCTGACAGTCTATGGCCTGTTTTTCAAAAATGTACAGAAATGGTTTGAGACCGAAGAGCAGTAATTAGCAAAGTAAACAGACAAAAGGATGCTGAAAAACTTACACAGTTTATTAACTTATTCCAATCAAAGATGCTTTAATGTGTTAATCCTTTTGTAACTCGTGCAGTTTCTTCTTAAACTCATCTTACCTGTTAAAGTAATAACCATACCTATGATGATAAACTTAACCTTACAAATTCAACAATCTACCTTTTATGAAACTCTCTGTATTACAGTCTCTCTCTGGGGCCACGCAACTCCAAAAGTCTGATCCTAAAAACTCCACTGGTTCACACTGCAAAGCTGTGAAAGTGAAGCTGTGAAGGTTGGCGTTGATTTCAGACAGAGCATTATCTTCTGTGACCATGCATGAAGCTTAAAATATCTCCATATCTTCAGGAAGAGACTACTTTCAGGACAGTGTCAGATTTTTTTTTCTGGCATTGTTTTTCCTTATCTTCGTGCGCTCATCTTTTTTCACACATCACACTATTTGACATCACATTTTTTGCTGCTTAAATTAAAAAAAATATCTCTCTACTATTTTGATAACCACCAAGTTTAAATTAGCGCCACAAACTAATCCAGTTTACAGTCATCTATTTTTATCCATGTTAAACTCTCGCTGTCAACCCCCCTGACAGTGACAGCTGGCCTCTTTCATGAGGTGAAGAAGGAATATCAGTATTCAGGTCAACACACACTGACACTTAGTTTCTTAGGGAAACAAACGAGAAGAGAACCACAAACAACAAAAAAGTTTGACTAATGACCCATTTCTCATAATAAAAGAGGTCGGCTACATGATCAAAGAGGAAGGGCTCAAAATGTTTTGTCTTCACTTTTACGTAGCTGTTACGCGTCCCATCTTTTTCTGCTGAGTGTGCTCATTCTGTGAGGGTTTCATTGTGGAGGTCAGGAGGAGAGAACTTGATGCAAAGAAGTAAGACTGAGCAATTAACCGCAAATAAGATTCAATCGCAATATGAGCTGCTGCAAAATCCTCATCACAGACAGTTAAATATTTCTTCAACTTGAAATACGTCAGAATATCAGATACAGTTTTTCTCAGTGGATGTTTTATACTCTACGCCACTTTTACTCGACACTGCACAACCAAAAAGCCAAATTGTTAAAAACTACCTTGGCAAGAAAAACAAATTAAGTGGTGAAAAATTGCAAAAAACACCAAGAAGTAATAAAAATAAGTCTGAGGGGGCAAATAGTCTAAGGTCAGCAAAAATTAGCAAAAAAAATCTGGAGGAAACTTGGTAAATGGTCAGAAAGCAGCAAAAAAAAAAAGTCCAAAAATGGCAAAAAAGGAGTGAAAGTTGATTAAAACGGAAAAACAAATCATCAAAGTTGGCATTAAACAGTGAGAAAACTTTGAAAACACTCAGAAAGCAGGATGTATGGTCCAACAGCGGTGAAAAAAAGAGTGAAAAGTGACTAAAACGGCCAAACAGCAACAAAAATTGGCGAGAAAAAACTGGGAAATATAGTCAGAGGGTAGCAACAATAGAGACAAAATGACAAAAAACCCGGTAAAAGTGATGAAAATTGCAAAAATCTAAGTTGTGATAAAACTTACAAATAGTGAGGGGGTAGCAAAAAAACAAAAATGACAAAAAAAACTCGGGGGACAAAAAGTGACAAGTGACTAAAATGGGCAGAAAGTAGTCACTAGTAGCAATATGAAATGTCACAGGTTGTTGTTGTGCCATAATTAATGTCTTATTCCTACATTGTGTTTCTTTAAAAACACATAGGTTGGGGGACCTAGTAATGAATCGCATGAAAAACTGTGCAACTGTAATACAGAGAAAATAATGTCATTTAGATTATTTTTTCAAATCGTTAAGCCCTACTAAGGAGGTTCAAAGAGGTGTTTTTTTCTCCACCCAGTAAAGAAAATAAAGGATTTGTTTGTGTCTGTCTCACCCCAAACAGACAGTTTACTGCAGCTGTAGCACTGAGGATGAAAGAGAAGAAACTCTGTGGACAAAATCCCCCCTGAGTGTCTTACACCGAAGCACAAAAATAGATGAGGGGTGGTGACCCAGCCTCTTTTATCTTTATGTAAATTTCTGTGTGCTGGGGCGAGCGGCTCCAACTTACAGAGTCCTGTTGGAGGACAAAGCCAGTGTGGAGAAAAAGGGACAGCAGACTGTGTTACCTTTCTTGAGCAGCACTGCAGTAGCATCACAGGTGACGTTGTCCTCCAGATCAGTGCTTCCTGTCAGCCCGTTGGCCAGATTCAAAGAGTTCTTCTTCCGCCTGCTGAAGTAACGCTGAGCCCTGCCGTTAAACCTGCGAAGAACAAAACAATGAGACACTCATGAAACACTTTGTGAAGCTAATTAGTTAGGGAGAGTTAAGAGGCAGTTATGATAGGGGGGGTCTTACTTCATAATGAGGATGTAGACAGCATACATGAGAATCAGGACCAGAGACTCCCACCTGCACACAAACACAAAGTCAGTGCTTTACAACTCTTCACGTATGTTTAAAACCTGTGTGTTTACACTGAGTCAGATACTGAAACAGTAAAAATGTGTACGCACCAGCACACCTTCTCATCGTAGATGAACTACAAAGAGGACACAAAGTCAGAGTTAGCTTCAGACAGTAAGTGAATCATGAATTAATTCTGCATTACAACATCTCATCCACTAGAGGGCATGACTGATCCAGAGCTCACACAGGTTGAAAAAGGCAAACTAGACATTTTGGTTCCAGAAAAACAGAGGGCAACAAGAGCAGCTTTTTTTTTGAGGTTTTAAATCACTCATGAGGTAGCGCCGTCATCTCAGCACAGTGATACCACACCACAATGTGACGGAGCTGCTGAGTTCTCAGTTTTGTGAGCATGATATAAAAGGAGGAGTTGTTTTTGAATTTTTGGAAATCTATTTTTGGCCTTTTTGCCTTTATTCGATCGGACAGCTGAGGAGAGATCAGGAAACAGAGAGGAGAGGAGACTCAGATCAGAGAGTGGGGGCTCAGAATCAAACCCACAACCAACATGATGATGACCGTGGTCTTCTCACTGATCCACACCAGCATCAGGGCACGCCGAGTGGCTTATGACGACTTTGTTACACTTTTTTTTAACTCAAGGACTTTTAAAAGCCTCGCTTACATCCTTGACAGAGAGGAAAGTATGTTTCATCAGACTTTAAAGATCATCAACACATTAAGTGCGTGATAACATAACAGTGGCTTTCCAGGATAAAAAGGTTTAGCGAAACTTTTGCAGAGACCTTGCACTTTTCAAGTTCTAAGCATGCACAAGAATATCTGATTCTGCACACTTCATCAATGCAAACTTCACTTGTGAAAAGTGCACAGACTAATTGTCCTTTTACATTTGTATTAATTGAAACTGCAGCATCTTAAAAAGTTCTGAGCCAGGTCGAGTGTTTTTTTTTTCCAACTATATCATGTCCTTGTCATCAAAAACCTCTATTGATGTAAATTCTTTTATTGCTCATCAGCAACATGTAACTAGTAAGGTTATTTGTTCTGTGCTGCAGTGGCAGCCTTGGATGGAGATCTGCTACTGAATATACATAAAAGGTTCATTATCAAGTGAAAAAAGAAAAACAATACGAAAGTGAAGTCATTATACACTGTTTCAAAGGTTCCATGTTGTGGTATTTTTAGCTGTTTTTGTGTCTGCTGGTTTTTTTTTTTTAAGTGAAGATTTGAATTCAGTTTCACAAAACCTCAAAGCTGATTGTGAGAGGAGAAAGAAGAGAGACTAATGTGAAAAAAAATTATGATGAAAGATATTGATTCTGCTTTCTTAATGTAATACAACAAAGGTGATTCATTTGTTTTGAATGAATCATCTGGGTGAATGAACTGGACTGAATCACTCACTATAAAAAGATGTTCATTTCTCAACTTCTGTTCAATCTCTCTCTCTGTCTCTCTGTCTCTCTCTCTCTCTCTCGCTCTCTCTCATGTCTCTAGACCACAAGAGTCGCCTCAGCCTTGTTTTTAGCAGCTTTCCTTCTGCAAACTGAAGCTTTGTCCCACTAAATTCTCATCTCACTGGCCTGTTGGCTGTTCTTAGTATGACTACAAGCAGAATTAAATGTTAAACTGTTTGTCCATATTCCAGCTTATTCGATTTTAATTCACAATTAGAGCCATGGAAAAAATACTGAATTGATTCAGTAAATGAATCTTTTGAACTCATCACTTTACTAAACTGATTTGACTGATTCAGTACACTGAAAAGAAGTACATTTACCATCTCGAAAAGCTTGGTGCTTCTTGGCACTAATGCTTGGTGCATTCTCTCATATCTTTTTTAAGTGCATTACTGACACCTACTGAGTTGGAAGTATTACTATAATACCATGAATAGGTTCTGTTTTGTTTACAGTGTAGTCGCATGAAAGAAATACTGGCGATTTTTGATGCTCGTAGTCATAACAAAGGTGATACCAATTTCATGGGTAACTACAATTCTACAATTCTACAATTTCATTTAGCAGACGAATGTCCAAAGGGACATACAACACAAGCAAGAATTAAGACTGGAGAATGAAACCTTCATAAGTGTGAAGAAGTGCTAAAAGTTCAATGGCCACAGGTGTCACCATCTAGTGCACAAAGAATTGCTGTTAATAAAACGCACCAGGCATGTCCTTTTTATTGTTTTTTCTTATTCTTTTTATTATCATACAGTTGTGCCTAAAAGTTTACACCCCCCTCCAGCAGAATTTTTAGAAAATATGAATGGTAACACAAAAACCTTTCTGTCACTCATGGTTAGAGGTTGGGTGAAGACATTTATTAGCAAACAACTGTGTTTACTCTTTTTAAATCATAATGACAACAGAAACTTAAACAATGACCCCGTTCATTTTTTTATACACACAGATTACAAGCAGATAGATCACAGGTGAGGATGGTTACCTTTAGTAGACATTCGAACACATTTGTGTTCACTTTAGTGCATTTATCAGGACAAAACCACCAGAGTTGTGTAAACTTCTTAACAGGGTCATTTTGGAAGTTTCTGTTGTCATTATGATTTAAAAAGAGTAAACTTTTTTTTTCAATAAATGTCTTCACCCAACCTCTAACCATGAGTGATAGAAAGGATTTTGTGTTTTCATTCATATTTTCTGAGAAAAGGCCAAAAAATCAGAAAATTCTGCAGTGGGGTGTAAACTTTTGGGCACAACTGTTTATGTACCGCCTGAAACAACCACCATACATTGAATTTCACAACATTGTATTACATTCCACAACATTCACTACTGAGTGCTCAATGTTCACTAAGAGCTACGTCTTACACCTTCTGGTACATTCTACCCCAGGGACGAATAAGAGAAGAGTCAGATTAAGCGCCCAAATGTTCCCTGAACAGATGAGTCTTTAGACGTCTTTTAAAAGTAGAAAGGGACTCTGAGGATCGTATGGAGCTTGGCAATTCATTCCACCATTTCAGAGCAACATAAGGGAAGAGTCTGGCTTGAGATTTAGCCTCACGTTGGACTAGCTGTTCATTTCTAGAAAATTTGCTTAAGTCTGTAAAAACCCCAGAGTCACCTTTCGCTTTAACATTGAAACCAAAAACCAGGGAGGCATACCAGGAAATAGAGCCAACGCAACAGTAAAACTACCTTTAAAAGCATTGCATGTAATAAAGCACATATGGCATACTGCATTCACATGGAGTATGTAGTATGTAGTTTGGAAAACAGCCATGGTTTGATTATAAGTGTGTGCATTTAGTGCCTCCACCATCATCAACTTCTTTAAAAGTAATTATCATAACACTCTGCACATACTGCATGTTTAATGCAACCAAATACAATCTCTACTAAAGAGAAAGCTGCAGTGGTTATAAACAGATAAAAACACATTCAAAGTGGACGTTCAGTATTGACTTTCTACAATCTGCTGAGGCAGAAAGTGCAAATTGGGTATTGATACCAAAGCTGCATTTCTAAACTGGCCTTTATTACTGAGCAGTGAGTCAAAGTATCTCTGCACGACTGCATGAACAACACCTTCGCATGTGATAGTGCATCTGTGTGTGACCTCTTACCGCAATGAGCGCCGTGATGGCAAAAGTGTAATATATTGAATCTCGGAGTAGAGCCCAGTGAGAGAGCTTCACTGCCTGTGAGGAGAAAAGAAAAGCGAGATAAGCACACTCACTAAAAGATGCATGCAGCTTCAGTTCATAGACTCCTATAGAAACACTTCTCCTGCCTGGAGTCTGTGCAGGCCGCGCTGCAGAGAGACGCCTCTGGTATCATTAACAATCTGAGGTAAACACAGCAGCTCTGGGGCTCTGGAGCTGACCTCCAAAATCACAGTCACTGAAAAGGTTTCATCCTACGGTGAGAAAGGTGCCGATGTGTTTATCGACTTCATGCGATCAGATATGATGCAGGAGGAGCCCACAATGCAGTGAC
>RPOG01007765.1:0-16772 GCA_008086565.1 Thalassoma bifasciatum | reverse complement strand
GTGTGTGTGTGTGTGTGATTAAAGATAGTGAGTGATGGAGATTTTAACAGTAGACCATCTGTCTCCCTGTCGGCTGCAGAACAAAAGCCTTCTTGTTTGGTTTCACCTGACTTTTCTGTCAGTGTCACACACACGCATGCACACACACAGACAGAGTCAGTATTAGAAAACTGAATCTCCCGTACCCTCATTTTCACTTTGTTAGTTCAAGGACATGAAGTGGAGCTCAGAAGGAAATGATGACTTGGATGAAGAAATGAAGGATGAAGTTTTTTTCTTTTTTAGAGTGTTTCAGTCTTGAAATTTGAGGAAGTGAGGCTTCCCTCTCGTCAAAATATACTTCCTAGTATCCAGACAGCTTAGTCAACTCTAGATGTGAAATTGAAATGTGAAATTAAAGTTGATATATGAAGAAGAGAAACGTGTGGGACAGAAGAAAAGCAGAGCTGTGAACTCTGTACACCCCAAGTAGAGAGGACGACTTAATAACAGCTGCTGAGATGTTTGAGAGCAGTGAGGGAGGGCATCTCAGGAGGATACACAGCTCAAGATATCAATGACATCAGAATACAGGGACATTTCTCAATGGAAAAATTCTGGTTTTGATCCAGATTCATCATCATTTTGTCACTGTAAAGTGCAGTACATTGCTGTATTGATAGCAGTTGGCTTCCTCACAGGAGGATTATCCCTGACTTAGAGGCAGCTCGACACAGCCAAGAGAAAAGGATGGCAGCCATGGAGATTATTAAATGTAGAATAGTAATAATGTGTGTGTGTACGCAAAAAGTTCTTAGCACTGAGTCAGCAGATTGTTGTTTGGTGTTGGTATCTGGAGGTTGAAGTCCAGATTCAAAACAACCTGTCAGACAAAAACACACACACACACACACACAGAGTTGAATGACAGTGACGTCTCCACACATTATTTCTCACATGCACATGCTTGAGGACATACGGTTGTGCCCAAAAGTTTACACCCCCCAACAGAATTTCAGATTTTTTGTCCTTTTCTCAGAAAATATCAATGATAACACAAAAACCTTTTTGTCACTCATGGTTAGAGCTTGGGTGAAGTCATTTGTTGAAAAAAAATAGTTTACTCTTTTTAAATTAAAATGACAACAGAAACTTCAAAAATGACCCTGTTAAGAAGTTTACACAACCCTGGTGGTTTTGTCTTCATAAATGCACAAAAGTTGACACAAATGTGTTTGAATGTTTACTAAAGGTAACCATCCTCACCTGTGATCTATGTGCTTGTAATCAGTTTGTGTGTATAAAAAAATGAACTGGGTCATTTTTGAAGTTTCTGTTGCCATTATGATTTAAAAAGAGTAAACACAGTTGTTTGTTAATAAATGTCTTCACCCAACCTCTAACCATGAGTGACAAAGGTTTTTGTGTTAACATTCATATTTTCCGAGACAAGGCCAAAAAATCAGAAGGATGTTGGAGACTGAGGAGAAGTATCTAAATGTCAACATACGCCAGTACAACTGTTCTCCTTTCCCAGAGTGTCTAGTTGTCAAACCATCTCATGACATGACATGACTGTGACACGACTCTGACATGTTACAGCTTTGGAAAAGATTGAGCTGTTGTGTGTAAAGAGATTTGTTTCTGTTGTTGGGCTGATGTTTTAAAGGTCAGAAGTGACTGCTCTAAAACACATAAACACACTCCAGCAGATCATGATGGAGCCAGCCCACAGTTGCTCCCATCAGCCCACAGCCTATCAGCAGCATCATGGGGGGCCATGAGAGAGACGTCACTATCACTCAACTGTATGTATGTTTGTGTGTGTGTGCATGTGTGTGTCTTTAATGAGCTCCAGCCAGCTGTACAGAGCTCTCAGTGCTCTGCGTTGGTTGTGCTGAAAGCTCTCACAGGTGAATAGATGACCTTTGACCAAGCTCCCCTCTCCTGAGCATGTGAGTGAACCTGAGGCTCTTCAGAGAGCAGCAACTGAAACTTTAGAGAGGGGGGGGGTGTCACTGAGGGTTTACTTAGGTTGGCTCTGAGAGTTTTTTGTAAGCTCAAGTTAACAGTCAGTCACAGACCTGGACCTGATCCTGGACTAGGGATGGGTGTTGATAAGATTTAACTGATACCAATGTCCTTCTTCATTCTGCTTTACAGTCTGATTGTCTTCAATTCCTCCTGTGAATTAAAAGTACAAAAAGTAGCTTTGCAGGTTTTGTGTCCATAACATTTTATTGAGTTAATAGGTATAGAAATGTGAAATTGTTCAATGGATTTAGATGTCTCTGAATATAAATGAATAAAAATAATTAAAAGTTGCACATTCAGGTGTGTTCAATGTATTGTTTAGCTGTATGTTATTGACTTAAGTAGGATACCTAGCAATGCTTTGAGTTGTTTGGAACCTTGAGCTTGTCATAGCTATGCCAAAGTCAGCTATGAGTCTGCACTTCCTGTTTGGAAAAGATTTACCTGTTAGAAGTTTGACATTTCTGTGTTTTAGGTATGTGCACAAAAAGTTTTTGTGAGGTTTATGTGATAAAACCTCAAAGTTTAAATTGAAACCAATATATTTTGATGAATGCTAACTGCTAGCAGATCAATGCAATTTTCTTGTCTGTTTTGTTGTCCAACTAGCTAGTGCTATGATTTAAAATATTATTTCTGGTACATTATGAGATGTATAAAATGTTGAATGTGTTGAATATGAATCTCTTGTGAGAGAATAATTATCATAATATGGGATTCAGGCAGTGTAAATGGGGAAAAAAATGTCCCGACCAGAAGTTAAAGTGTTCAGTTCTTCTTTTCTTTTATTTATCCAGCCAGTCAGAACATCAGGAAACACATAAAAACAAAGCCTGCTCCTGTTTGGAGGAAAAAGAAGTACTGGAGAATGTATTAGAATAGGAATGAAGGCTCTCCTCTGGGACAACCGACAGAAAACCTCCAACCAGAAATGTTCCAGCTCCCAGCCTTAAGTCACAGGCTGCCTGATTACTGCACCAATCAGGCAGGAGCTCTTTTACTAGTGACTCTACACTCAGGTGGGCTTGATCAGCTCACCTAAAAGAAACACACACAGTCACTAAACAGCAGTCTATTTTCTGAAATTACTCTCATCACAGGTAAACAATACACAACTACATAGACATGAGGGTTCACAAAACAGTATAATTGGATAGAGAGGAATGCACTCCTTCCTACATCAGCCTCCATCCAGCAATCTAGATCAGGTCTTCATGACGGAAATATACATTTTTTTTGTGTGTTCAGTTTTACAGCATCTGCTGGGGCAGAAAAGTCAAGTCCATTCTCTCCAGTGTAATGTGAAGAATCAATAAGGGAATCATTAAGAATAAAGGCAAATGATGTCGATGGTTTGAACCATTTGTTACTGAACCGATTCTTGCTACCCATCCCTAACCTGGACTGAGGTGTGCCTTCTGATCCTAAGTCACCGTCCTCTTTGTGACACATGGAGCTGTCTGTGCTGATGGATCCCCTCCATCACTGCAGACATGAATCCATTACAGTGTTTCTAGTGGAGCTGAAACTGTGCCATCACTCAGATAAAGAAGCAGCAGACTGTAGACTCTGTAGAATAATGGAAGTCAGGCGTGAGCAAGGAGACTGTTCATGTTGGTGTTTGTTAAATACTCCTAATGTAACTGAGTGATGACGTGTCAGGGCGAGTTCAGAGAGCTGAATGTGTGTTTGAGGTGTGTGAATATTTGCTGATTTTGTCCTGGATTCCTGGTTATTTTCCATCTCTCTCAAACAAGTCCCCACCTGAGGTACACCTGAGGTAGAGGTGGTCACCTGAGGATCATTGACGTGATCATAGATATTAAGTGTTTCATCATGTGTCCATTTTCACTGTCAATTCAAGTTTACGCAACAGTGCACCACAGTTACCTGCTAGTTCTTGTCCCTATTCAGTCCTCAATACATACACACGCACACGCACACGCACACACGCACACACACACACACACACAGCTCTTCTGTAAAGGTTGTGTGTGTCTTGTGAGGGGAAAGTGAAACAGGCTCTGTCAGTCCTGTTTGGTGACCTTGGCTGCTGAGTTTTATCTCTACCTCACGGCTGACACTGTCTGATAAAAACCCAAACATGAACCCTTTAACGCTTACTCATTAACCCACAGAGAGCTGAGTGAGGTGTGTAAGGTAAGGGAGGAGGTCACAGTCTGACCAAAATAACTTAACAACAACAACAAAATAGAGACAAATGACAAAACTATGATAAAAACCATGGCATACCAAAATTTACTTCACTAGAGTTTCAGTGAACAAAGTTTCCTTTCAACAAAAGTCCAGGTTAATATGAAATAAATGACCATAACCAATAAATGACTTAATGGTGCCATATTATGCAAAACCCACTTTTACAAGGACAACTAACAAAAATATGGGTTCCTGTATGTCTTCAACATCCCCCATTATTAAAGAAATACATCCTCGCCTCTCTTCACTAGCTCCCCTTTTCTGAAACTCTCTTCTCAAGTGAGCTGTTTTGAAATCAAGCCAGAATTCCCGTCATTGCCAGACACGCATACACCAGAAGAAGTGACACCACCATGTTTGCCAGTTGCAAACAACAAACAAACAAATTGCATGGACAGTGTAGTGTTGCTATTTTCTTTGTTTCCTTTGGTTGGGTCACCATTACCACTTCCTGGAAGATGCAGGGAGGGTTCCAACTCTTTTTCATATTTGAATGCAGACACTGAAACAGCTCACTTAGAAATGCAGCAAAAGAGGGATTTTGGGCAGGCCTACATTCATGATCCCAGTGCTTTTTTCAGGAAGTTACAGCCACGTTCATGACTTTGGGATGTTAGGCTTCTGCATCAAACAACTTTTAACTGTTTTCAGAAGTATAATATGGCACCTTTAAAGCTAAATCTGCCACAGAACGCCAGATCTGTAGTCCAGACAGAAACACAACCTGTCACTCTGCAGCTGACCTTTGACCTGTCTGAATTTGTTTATAATTACAGGAAGTGAAAGTGCCCTTTGCTCAGATCTCAAAGAGATTATACATACAAAATAAACAGTGAAAACACAAACAACAAAAACAGAGATTAGGATCAGAGCAAGAAAGGGAGGAGGAGGGTGTGACAGAGAGGGAGAGAGACAAACAAACATGAAGAATGAGTTCATATAGTTCAGCAGGAACCCCTCAGAGGACACTGAGGATGACCTTTTGACCTTTAGTTTCCTGTCTGGGACACCCAGTCATACATACACACATACACAGTCATACATACACACACACACACACACACACACACACACACACACACACACGCACATACATAGAGCTCCACAGCAGCCACAGCCCATTGCTTCCAGCTGTGTGTGAGTGCAGCTGATCCACCACACTCCTGACACATGACTAGGTCTCTTACACACACACACACACACACACACACACTCACACACACATGCAAAGTCAGTCGTGTTTCCATCCCAGCAGAAACAGATCATCAGTTTTGTTATCTTCTCAGTGAAAGGAGCTCAAAGATTCTCTGATATATCCTCTGGAGTTTCAGCCTCAGTTCACTTTTCTCTTCATGCTTGAAACTTTTATTTCCTCCTTTCTGCTTGTTGCTCAACTATTCGAAGCTCTCTCTCTCTCTCTCGCTTTCTTTCCTTCTCTCTATTGAAACTGAAATTCAACATCAGCTTTATTGGCATGAAGTTTTTTTAAAACATGTTGCCAAGGGTGACCATATTCCAGAAGCCCAAAAAGAGGACACCCCCCCACCCAGCCTCTTAGAGGGCATAACCAAAGATACTCACAGACAACAGAGTAGCTTCATAACCCATAAGTTTAACTAAAATATCATTTTCTGTTTGAAAAAACTATTTTTCTATGATGTAAACATACAAATGTAAATGAAAAAAAAAAACTGTTGGGATTTCTTTTCTTTTTTTGGTCGCAAAGATAATGATGTCAGAATTTAAGAATCCAAATTTTCAGATAAAAGATGTAGCTTTGAACTTCATAGTTTTTTGCTTTTTCCCTTGAAATTTCAACCTCAAAAATCAAAATTTGGATATTTTTCTGATAATATTGATTAATCTCAACATTTGGACTTTTTTCTTGCCATTTTGACTTTTATCTGAAGCTAATGGCTTTTTTCTTGTCATTCTGAGCTCATGTTTTGGCAATTTTGTATTTTTTACCCCAGATTTTATTTTTTTGGTCTCAAAATACTGTCAATTTTATCTGAAAATACGATTTTCTATCTAAAAGTTTGATTTTTTTTCCGCCTATAAATTTGACTATTAGCCCAGAATTTGACTTTGGTTGTTTAGCTTATAATTTGACTGAATATGGGCCAAAAAAAATGTCAACACCAGTCATAACCAGGGGGAAAGATGGATACTAACGTATATCTTTAGTTGGTCGTTAAAAGTAGCTTTTAACCTCAGCGTTGTCCGTCTTTTCTGAGCACAGTGCAGCAGTCGGAGCAAACCCCAACCCTTTGGGGAATTTTATCAAATCCCCCTGGACATAATTTATAATAATAAAACTGAAGAAGACGTTTGGCTAACTCAGTGCCGCCAAGGCCAATGCACTTTTACAATTGTTAAGAAAGTGATTACAATATAACACATGACAACATAAATGATCTAACCTCTCTCACCTTCTCAGAAAACTACCCTGTGAGCGGCCCTGATGGAAAAACAGAATCTGTGACAAACCTCCAGCCTCAGCAGTCCCTCAGCTCTCTACAGTCCAGCTCTCCTGGTCCCAAAAGGTCTGGGAACACTCTCAGAAAGTGGCTGACGAGCCCGGTGCGGCGGCTCAGTCACGGCAGCTCGGTGAAGAAGCTCCCCAATAACAAGCAGAAGACAAGCGGTGAGCTCAGGACTGCGTTAACACAACCACACCTGCTAACTGCTTACGCTGTGAACTGATTGGCTTATGGTTTGGTTGACAGGTCCGG
The DNA here is from genome assembly GCA_008086565.1 of Thalassoma bifasciatum. Taxonomy (NCBI): domain Eukaryota; kingdom Metazoa; phylum Chordata; class Actinopteri; order Labriformes; family Labridae; genus Thalassoma; species Thalassoma bifasciatum. The sequence continues at coordinate 9,807 of RPOG01007765.1, read as the reverse complement.
CTTCAGGACGAGAGGAGAGCAGGAAGAGCATCGACCTAGGGCAGCCGGACCTCAACCTGCAGGATGACATCATCAATAAGGTAACCAATCACATCAGTAGAGCTTCACATCATACGGTTTGTGTTTGGTGGAGGAGTTTCTTAAATGTTAACATCAGCTGACTCTCTCTCTGAGTCAAAGCAGATTCATAAGGACACGAGGAAAGGTCCAGTTATGATTCATCACCACAGCTTCCCCAAAACTGCTGAAATAATCCTGAAATAATCCTGAATCAGGGCGCTGGTTCAGCATGACAGTCATGGTGAAACTTGATCCTGGATTCTGCTGAGAGGTGATCTTCATGCCTGCTTTGTCTCTGTTTGTCCTTCAGGGTGTCCTCAGTAAAGACACAGACCTGCTCTCCAAGACGTCCTCAGGGATGCAGAGCGGTGGAGAGGAGGAGCAGGATGAGGAGGCGCACACCCCTCTTCCTCCTCCCATGGAGATCATCAAAGACCCGTCAGCTCAGGACGACAAGGTGAGACGCTGGACTGCAGCTCTGTCCCCAGAGACAGAGAACAGTTGTTAATCTGCAGCTGAGATTCATAAAAAAGAGGAAGGGGTAAGATAAAGGGTTTTTATTTTCACAGACAAAGAAAGTGTTTTTTTCTCAGCTGGTTCAGATCCTACAGCCTGTGCTCTGCTCACTAACAGCTATCTCTCTTTCACCGCTCTGTCCCCCTTTTTATTCTTTCCCCACAACTTCACACCTCCTCTCTTTTGCTCTCATCTTCAAAATATGCTTCGGCTTTTAATCCTCTTCCTCCTCCTCTTCCTTCCCCTCTTCCTCTCTCAGTCTGCGGCCTTGCTAACATCTCTGCAGTCATCCTCTGAGGTGCCCAGCGCTGCAGAGCTGGTTAGCGCCATAGAGAAACTGGTTAAAACCAAGATGGTGAGTCACTGTGTGAACTTTGTGGGAGAAAACACAGAAGTGTTTGCATGATATCTTAGACATGAGGTAGAGAGCAGCTGTAATATGAGAGGCTTCAGCATCATGTGGAGCAGTGTGTGGCTCCGAGTTTCCTCAAAAAGGTTTCTTCGAGAGATGGTGGTCCGTCTCATAGACAGGACCCAGCTCCTGCAGCCCTCTGCTGCCCTCTGCTGTCACTATGCTGTAGGTGAAGGCTGTGAACGTGTGTGTTGTAAAGAACTGAACAACAGATCAGAGACTTAGAAGCTGTGTCCCAATTCAGAGGCTGCTGCCTGAGGAGGACCTGGCCTTCATAGACTGTGTAGACCCCAAAGGCTGGAATGAATTGGGACATTCTGGTCTAAAGTTTTTGTTTGTGCCATGCAGCACCACCCTTGTTGCTATGCACCCGTTGAACATAAAACAGGAATAGATATGGAACCAAAAACTTTGAGACAATTTTTTGTTGTTAGTGTTAGAGCTGGAGGTGATTTACTTGTTTAAATGAAATAAAAGGGGGAGAGAAACGGGCCTTAATGTTACTGGTGACATTTGCACTGAAATATGATTTTAAGGTAGTTCTGTATTACAGTCGAGTTTTTGGCAGGGTTTCTGTACTTTTTTACAGAAAAAGAGAAGATTATTATTTTCACATGTAAAGAGGATCTAAATATTTTTTGCAACATTAACAGTGATTTTATTGACACATAAAAAGTGTTCTGTTGCAAGTAGCTGCCTAGATATATAATGGTGAAAATATCATGTACCTGTATTGAATCCAGCTTGTTATAAATCACCTCTGAATATCCGTTGTAAATAATTCCCTTTAATCTCAATTTGATCATTTTTGAATTACATATAGTATTCAGTCATTTGCAAATGAAAAGAAAAACTCTTAAGATTTACTTAATAAAATCTTCACAACAATTTGCACTCAGAAGTTTTAAGTACATTTTACTCTTTTAATACAAAGTAAAAGTTCCTCTGAGAGCCAGGTATTTACTGTACTATATAGTGCTTCTTTTTTTTTTTTTTTTTTTTTTTTTTTTTTTTTTTTTTTTTTTTTTTTTTTTTTTTTTTTTTTTTAAAGTTATTTTTTTGGCCTTTGTGCCTTTATTTGATAGAGGAGGACAGTGGATAGCGTCGGAAAGGGGAGAGAGAGTGGGGAGTGACATGCGGGAAATGGCCACAGGTTGGATTCGAACCCGGGCCGCCCGCTCGAGGACAAGCCTCATGGTGCGCAGCCATATCCACTAGGCCATCCGCGCCCCAAAATAGTGCTTCTTAAGTAGAGTACACTTTCGAAATGAGTTTAAGCAACTATGAATGTAGTCAATGCAAAACCATTACACAGGTTGACCATGAGTGAGGAGGGCAGGCAGTGGACATGAGACCCTGCTGTACATGGATAATTACATAGGGGACACGGGCTGTCTTTGCACGGTACAGGATGCTCCATGGCTTAGTCCAGCTGTCTTTGGCATAGATTGGATGTCAATTATACCAATTATTAATATTTTCTTCTGCAAAACTCTTGATGAAAATTCCCGTGAATGTTTTGTAGTAGGTTTGTGGAAAACCTAATGAAGTTAACCTAATAATGTCAGTCAGAAGTCAGGGTAGCAATAAGATTTTACAGTGTTGCATTTGTGAAGATATTAAGTAAATGTGACTTAATTTTACTGGTGTTTCAAGTTTTGTTTACTAACACAAATTACACCAAAGCTCATGCGCTGGTTCAATGGCACTCTAAAATGTTTTTGCAAAATTCACTCAGTATTTAAGTATTCCAAGCAGGGACTAAAAAGCATGTAAGTAATATTAGAAAATCCATAATAAGACTTACTACTACCACACAGTAATTTTTGCTACATAAATAAATTGTGTGCATAAGTCAAATTTACTTGACAAAAGCAAGTGCCCACAGAAATGTTACACTTTAATACTGACTTTAAAATAGTTAATTTAGTACATTTTATTACACCACAAGCTTTGTTTTTTTATTCAGTGTACAAATTCAACCTTCAAAGGCTGAAACCCCTGAATTGGGACACAGCTAGAGACTCTGATCAGTGTAGACATGGTTAAAGAGATGAACAGTTCTCTATATGAAGAGAGGAAAGATTTCAATGGTCCCCCTAACCACTGCTGTCCTTCTTCGAAGACTCTGGAGCCCGGCGCATACCCTGGCTTCTCCTCTCTCTCTCCCCCTGAGCAAACCACCCCGGTCCAGCCCCGAAATCCTGAGCTGGAGCAGAGAGCCAAAGCAATGAGAGGACGCATGTGAGTACTTCAGGATGTGGTACAGCTCTGCACAGACTCTTTATGTTTGTTTCTTTTTCTGAAGAAGGTTGAGACCGAGAACCTTTTCCCCTCTGCTCAGGTTTGTTCTCAATGAGCTCATACAGACGGAGAAGGACTACGTCAAAGACCTCGGCATTGTGGTAGAGGTGAGACCTCCTCTGTGAGAGAAAACACGTCTGTCAACTTATAAACCTGTAAACATGTGATCTGAGATCCCTGAGCTTTGTGTCTCTGCAGGGCTTTATGAAGAGGATCGAGGAGAAGAGTGTCCCTGAAGACATGAAAGGAAAAGACAAAATCGTGTTTGGGAACATCCATCAGATCTACGACTGGCACAGAGAGTAAGTGATGAAAGAGGGGAGCTCAGATATAGTCCTGATGGGTCTTCTCTCTACTCACCTGTCCTCACCTGTCCTCACCTGTCCTCACCTGTCCTCACCTGTCCTCACCTGTCCTCTGTCCTTTCAGCTTCTTTGTAGGAGAGCTGGAGAAGTGTCTGGAAGACCATGAACACCTCCCTGAGCTCTTCATCAAACATGTGAGTTAAACGCTGTGACGATGTTGATGGTTTTTACTGTGACTTTGACCTGGAGTCACCCCATTCTGACCTGCTGTGTGTGTGTGTGTGTGTGTGTGTGTGTGTGTGTTACAGGAAAGAAGACTCCACATGTACGTAGTTTACTGTCAGAACAAACCAAAGTCTGAGTTCATCGTAGCAGAATATGACACGTACTTTGATGTAAGTCTCTTAAAACCCGTTTGAAGTCTTTAAGACCCATTCAAACTGGCTCTAACTGGTCTAAATGTTTCAGAGCAGCTGTTTGATGGTTCTGGTTCTTGTCTTTTAGGGAATCCAGCAGGACATTCAGTCCAGACTCTCCATCAGTGACTTCCTCATCAAACCCATTCAGAGAATCACCAAATACCAGCTACTGCTGAAGGTAACACACACACACACACAAAGTTTCTATCTCTTTCAGGTGCTGTATTGGTTCAGATCTGATGAAGTCCCGGTTTTGTTTCTCTGCAGGATTTCCTGAAGTACAGCTCAAAGGCAGGCATGGACTGTGAACAGATCGAGGTATGAAACTAACTGTTGTCAAAGATTCAGATGTTTCTTTGTTTGTATGAAGCAGGTAAGGGTCAGAACTTCTCACTGAGGGTTTAATTGTTCTTTTCGTTTCTGTCTCTCCTCCAGAAAGCTGTAGATTTGATGTCTCAGGTCCCTAAGCTGTGTAACGACATGATGAATCTGGGTCGGCTGCAGGGATACGAGGTGTGTTAGCTCATGTGGTTAATACATCAACACACAGGAGTTCAGCTATTTTCACCATCTAACACACTGATGATATTTAACCGCACACTGAGCCGTCTGCTTTCCTACCTGCAGGGGAAACTGACCAGTCAGGGCAAACTGCTGCAGCAGGAGACCTTCTTCGTGACAGAGCAGGACGCCGGCGTCCTGTCACGCTCTAAAGAAAGACGAGTTTTCCTCTTCGAGCAAATTGTCATTTTCAGCGAGCTGCTCAGGAAAGGATCATCCACGCCAGGCTACCAGTTCAAGAAGAGCATTAAGGTGAGCTCAGGAGAGTCAGGACGAGTCCATCTGTCATCTCAGTCATTTGTCATTTTTCCATTTAATGATTTTTAGTGTCTGAAAACAACTTTACTTTGAGATTTGAAACCTTCAGAGTGGTGTTCTCCTTGTGTCTGCCCTCAGATCTCCTACCTCGGTCTGGAAGAGAGCGTGGATAATGATCCCTGTAAGTTCGTCTTGTCGTGTCGCGGCTCATCAGAGCGTTTCACTCTTCAGGCTGCAAACTTTGAGACCAAGCAGGTCTGGGTCCGACACATCCAGGAAGTCCTGGATGCTCAGAGCAACTTCCTGTCTGGTGAGAAAACGCATACACAATTATACAATTATATTATAAATGTGTAAACAAAGTATGTTGGACTAAAGGAAGGCAGAGTAAACCCTAAAATTTGGTTTGGTGGTGGGAAGCATTATGTTTCCTTCTGCTTAGTAAAACCCTCACTGCACTTCCTGCTTCATGTCAGGATATTTAATAAATCCAAACCTTCAGGAGACCTCTCTATCAGGTCTTTAAAGGTCTCTGTCAAGTCTGTAAAGTCCTCTTTCAGGTCTGTAAAGTCTTTTATCAGGTCCCTAAAGTCCTCTCTCAGGTCTGTTTAGTCCTCTCTGTCTGGTTTCAGCTCTGCAGTCTCCAATTGAGTACCAGAAGGAGAAGAGTGGAGCCGGGAGCAGCTCCTCGCTGACCAGAAACCGCTCATCGTCTGGCAGCAGACCAACATTATCGTCCCACAGCAGACCGTCCTCAGCTGTGGGGCTCAGCGAGAAGGAGACGGAGAGGGGGAGGAGCCAGATGAAGATGTCTACCTCCAATGGTGGCACGTCACGTTTTGACTCCAGGGTGAGTCCCTGCTGAGATGAAAGTTCAGTCACGTGTGTCAGTGTGCTCTCTGTGTCTTTGGCTCTTTGAACAGGTTCATTTTAGACGCTCAGTGTTTGGAGGCACGACGCCTCCATCTCTCCATGTGGTTTCTGTTTTATCTCTAAGCCTGCAGCAGATGGAGGCTGAACTGGGGCATGAAGCTCACTCTCCCCTCACCCTGTCTCTGAGTGTGGTACCTGTCCCCACAGCGGAGGTTAAAATCTGGGTTACTGCAGGTGTAGCAGCGAGTGGTGAGATTTATAAATACATGGTACAAGCTGCTGTTCTGACCTACTTAGACTTAAACCTTTGGACATCTGCAGGAGACCAAACAGCTCAGCTTCACTCTGGAGACACTGTCCTCTCTGAAATCAGAAAAGTTCTCAAGAACAAACTGAAAGAGCTCCTCTGGTTTCTCTCTGATGTCTTCAAAGATGTAGAACATGCATTTCTTCTTTTTAATCTCCTGTGACAGGTCCCCAATGACAGCCATCAAACTCAGAGTTTGCAGCTGCAGATTTACAAAGCTTGGTCTTTGTTCTGTTCTTCTGTTTTTAATGTTTGGGCAGCAGTGATGTCAAAGCATCACACTGAACATTTAGTGCTCAGTGTTTCCCCTCATTTCTCCTCGATCCTCTGCTCTTTCTCAGGTTTCGACTGTCACAGTCAGGAGGACTGCTGCCCAGACCTCACAGACACACCATGTCCTCACTTCCTTTCTTTTTTTGTATTTTCCTTTCTCTCCTCTTCCTCTCCTGTCCTCTTCAGGACCGTGAAGGCGGCTGCAATGGCGTGTCCTCAACCATGACAGTGACTCAGGACTACTCCGCGCTCAAAGAGAACGAGATCTGTGTCAGTCAGGGCGAGACGGTTCAGATTCTGGCCACCAATCAGCAGAACATGTACCTCGTTTACCGTCCGGCCAACATCCAATCACCTGCTGCGGAGGGCTGGGTTCCGGGACACATCTTAGGCCCGCCCACTAAGTCCATTAAAGACTCTTCTTCTACTTCTTCTTTCCCTGCGGCGGTGGCTGACGCACACAACATCAAGTAAGTCCCAGAAACCCCCACGCAGCACTTCTTTCCTCGTAGACAGACGCTCTGGATGCTGGGATAAAACAAGTACTCGGATTGGATGAGAGAGAGATGAGGTGATGGCACTCTGTCTGTGTTGGGTTTTTGTTTTTGAATCCTCTCCCAGCTCCTCACTGCCTCACATAACTCCTCCTCCCTCCCTCTTTCTCCTCCTCCCCCCCTAAAGAAGGAACACCTGGACCTCACAGGAGAGACTTAAATGTAAACTCCTGATTTTCTCTTTTTGGAGCTAAAAATGACAACGGTACAGACTTAGGGTCCATGAAGCTGCTGCAGTGACAGTTTAATTTTTGAGCCATTGTCACTCTCGGCTCTGTGGCAACTACATGAAAATACACACACACACACACACACACACACACACACACAAAACACAAACACACACATACTCAGAGTATATCGGAAATAGACTGGATCGTAGTCTTGTAGCTGACTCTGGCAAGCAGAGGATCACTCGTGTGGAGTAAAAACCGGACTCTTATTTCAGTTCCTAACACTCTGTTTTTTCTACTTTTGATTGTTTTTATTTTGTTTTGTTTTTATGTTTTTGCATTTTTAATCTCTCTGGAAAGAAAATCTCACCTGGGGCATTCAGGTGGACTCGGCCCCCTTCTCCTCTCTGGAGAAGATTTATTTTGTTGTCTGTGGCAATCTTTACAGAATTTTCTGTTCATTCCTCTTCTTGTTTTTCCTGTTGATTCTGATTTTATTTCATGGACACAGTTGGATGATTTCCCTCCTCGTTTTTTTTTTTGTTTGTTTTTGTTTTTCTTTTGTTGATGTCGGCAGTTCACTGTACAAAGTCAAACTTTTAGCTGAGGCTCTGGAACATTCCTGTTAAAAAATCCCTTTTGCACTATTTAAGATAAAATATGAAGTCAGGCTGTGCAATATGTTGCATTGAGTGGCAGCAGTCAGCATTGTACTGCTGTCAGTGGAATAATGAGTCTAAATGTCTTTAAATATGTAAAATGAACCTTTTGGAACTTGAGCATGAGCTAGCAAAGCCACGTGACAGTGAAGTTGTTGTTCTGCGTTAGGCTGGAGATGATGAACAGTTTGTAGTTTTTAATATTTGTAAATAAACTACAACATCCTATGTGACAATGAACTGCTTGCTGCTCTGTGTGCTTTTTGACTCCACCAGAAAGATCAGATGAAGGTTAAAGATGAGTTAATCTTTTAGTCCAGACCATAGACTGTATAATGAGTGGACGTAACGACGTTCGGCTCAAACTGAAGCCTCCAGCAGATGCCCCGCCCCCTGGTGTCTGGCTGCAGTATAGGTCATAAGCCCCGCCCCCTGGTGTCTGGCTGCAGTATAGGTCAAAAGCCCCGCCTCCCCATGTGTTCCAGATATGAGCCGGGAAAACTTTAAGAAATTACGATGCCTCGTAGAAACGTTTCTCTCATCCTTACACTAAGGTGTTATGACGATGTCATCTGGTTGCATGGTGTTCAGGTGTTTTTTTTTCCTGAGAAGTTGGTTTCTCATTAGTTATTGGACGTTAAAAACCGCGATACAAGTTTCGTTTTACAATAGTTGACAGCTGCCGTTTGTGAGTAGTTTTTATCAGGGATATAAGAAACTTCGGGAAAGAGCCAAAAGGAGACTAAACCTTCTGAAGAAGAAGAAATAAATATTTTTATTTCTCTTTTTTACTCGGCTCCACCGAAAATTCTCCACTGCGCAAACTCTGGCTGCACAATGGCGGCTAGAGAAACGGGGTTTTATGGCTTCAAAAGTGTAGAACGGTGACAGGCGGAAGAACGCTGTCCATTCTATATACAGTCAATGGTCCAGACACGTTGTCTTCATGTGTGTTTGATTTGAGTTGTTCCTGTCGTCCCGTTTGAGTTTTTCGGTTTCAGTTTTACTAACACACGGTTTGACACTCCACCAAAAGTTCAAGCTCCAGATAAAAGGTTTAAGACTGTGAAAAGAAACAGTAGGATTATTTTAATGTAATTTTTTAAAATGTGTACTGCTCTGACTTAAAGCCTTAGATCTAATTCAATCTTTCTGTGTCAGTGAGGAGGCCCAACAAAAAATTTTTGGCCCTCGGATGGCAGTCTTAGGTTCTGCACTTTGACAGTCTGGAGGTTTAAATTCTGCTCTCTTAGGTTTACTTGTGGTCACACTGGCCAGTTGAGCTGTGCTTTAGGTCTGAAGTGTACCCAGGCACGGCACAGTTGGCCAGTGTGACCATCCCCTTAATATTAAAGTCTATTGAGGCATTTAACTTCTAAATTAGTAACCCTGATGCTATAACAAAGTGGTTCATGTGAGATGTTGGCACATTTAGGAAAAGCTGCCTAACTGGTAAGTTAAATATTGTGTGGGTGATAGATTTTAGATTATTTTTGTTTTTTATGTCCTCAAGTTGCAAACTGCAGGTGTGTTAAGCTGTTTTCTCTGAACAAGCTGTAGAGAGATTTCTCTCTGTCTCTCTCTGCTTTTCTCCCTCTTTGTTTCCCATCCAGACCACTGTCTCTCTCTGCCGCTTTGTCCCACATCTCCTGTATCTTAACTCACCAGAGGAGTCTGGCTGCAGCCTCAGGCACCATTCTCTACATAAAAAAAAAACAAAAGACCTCCATTAAAAAGTCAGCAGATTGTTACATACAGATGTGACTCTTTGGTGGAAGTCACTGCATTAAAAGTGTTGAAGAACAGTCCTCTCTATTTTCTCTGCCTAATGGCTCATGGATAGTTCAAGAAAGTCATCTTCATGACACCTTACTCCAACACTAAACTTTGGATGAGCTTCCTTTTGTTTAATCTGAGAATGAACCCTGTTTACGGAGGTAGACAGACTCACAAACATCACACTAACTGCACAACGTCAGTTTTCCTGGGCAAAAGGAGGTTTCCTGTGATGTTGTGATGTCATATCCACATTGCCTCTGCAGCCAGACTCACCTGACCCAGTGATCTGCTCCCTGATTGGCTACTTGATGTGTCTTGTTGCTGTACCGTACAGGAAGTCTCTGTCGTGGAACA
>RPOG01007762.1:0-11442 GCA_008086565.1 Thalassoma bifasciatum | reverse complement strand
GCACACACACACACACACGCACGCACGCACACACACACACACACACACACACACACACACACACACACACACACATGCAGAGTCAGAAGACAAAGTGCAAAGTCAACACCGGCTCCATTTGAAGAATTGGCTCCAAATGTGACACAGACAAAAGTTTATTCCATATTCAGGTCGATGCTTTTGCACAAAACCGTAAAAACTGAAACTGAAGCTTTTTCGTTGCAGGTTTCTGAGTTTTCCTGTCGAGGGAGCATGCAGGTCACAGCCGCTGAAAAAAAACTGCTCTACCATCACTGGACGCCGTCGTCAGAACAAACCAGGGACCAGGAAGAGAATATTTCAGATATTTTTACATGTTTAAAAGAGCAAAAGGCCGTCAGCGTTTCAACATGTGCACGAGCCTCTGACATGATTAGAGATGGAGATGGGAGGAAAGATTAAATAAATACTGATTAGTCCTGATTCTGTGGAGGAACGGCGTCTAAAGTCAAAGCTGTTCGAGTTTTTCTGTGGATGAAACAAAGAAAGTTCGAAGGTGAAAAAATGAACCAAAGCTGCAAATGAAAAAAAAGAAGATGAATGAATAAATTCCAGAGTTTGTGATGAAATCATCCTCCTCCTCCTCCACATTTGCTCGTTTTAAATTAAGGTCGTTATGTTTCTGCTTGATGACACATTTTGTCAAGTTTGACCCTGGTCGCCCACCGTAGTCCTCCTCCGTCTAACCCCCCTCTCCAAACGGCGTGCGAGGCATGAGCGAGTGGCGGTTTGATCATGAGGAGGGGGCGCAGCGAGGGTCAATCCTCACATCAAAACATTTCCTCAAATCCCCCAAAACAATCCCAGCAGCCTTCGCTCTCACGGCCGCAGATGAACCAGGGTCGAGTCCACGAGGTCAGAGCGCCGTTCTGTCCGACTCCAGACGCCATCGATGCTGATGGAGGAGGACAGGATGGCGGCGGATGTTGGGGACACGGTTGGCGTCTTCAGTTCTCCTGCAGGTTCTGGTCGTGGTTCTGGTTCTGGTCGTGGTTCTGGGAGGGCGGCAGCAGCCGCGCCACGTGGCCGATGCCCTTGGTCACGCCCTCCCTGAAGAGCAGCTTGGCGCCCAGGCGCAGGTACTCCGGGTGTTTGATGAAGCGGAAACGCACGACGGCTCTCTCACCTGTACGCAGCTCCTCCTGCAGGACAGAGCTGTAGTTACACACCCACGCCAGCCAGGGGGCGCCATCATCACGATGTCATCACGACATCATCGATGTCATCATGACATCACTCCATCATCATCACCACATCATCAACACAACCTCCATCTAAGGCGTCAGGTCGCTGTTAAAAAGGCGTTTCCATTAATTCTGATCATTTTAACAATTTCTACGTCATAAATCTCGTCACAAACTCTGCCGTTCTCATGAGTTTGGGAAATTTATTTTGGGTATTTTGTTGTTTTCATTTGAACACGAATCTTAAATTTTGACATTTGCAGGGAAATAAAATGTTTTGCTTTGATGTCGGTTGTTTGCTCAGTCGGAGGAATCGTGGATCGATTACTTTTCCTGCGACCTCGTCACATCAGAACTTTTTGATTCATTCACTTGAATTCGAGCGCACGAAGAAAACTTTGTAGTTGTGGAAACGTAAAACTAATAAAACGTTACACTGTCAGATTTTAGACTCGTATAAACTCAACGCCAAACGAAACTCGTGTTTACGGCGGCAGAATTTCGTGTAGTGACGTAGAAATTCTTGAAATAACGAAAAGGAACGATGAATTATGGATGCATGTTTTTAGCAGCGTTCTGTCACCGTAGCAACAATCGCTGTCGTCGTTCTCTCACCTTCCCCTGGAGACACTCCACCACCGCCGTCTGACGAACGTTGCCCACGTGCACGGTGACCTGCGACCCTCTGCGGAAGGTCTTGGCGTGGAAGAGCAGCACGATGGCGGCTTCAAACTGACAGCAGATGGTCGGGTTCATCTTGGGACTGACCATCACCATGCCCTGCAACAGCCAATCACACGTCACTGTCACCACCAGGCGCTGACCTCACGCTGACCTCACGCTGACCTCAGAGCCGCAGAGCGGGGAGGAAACTCTGACCGGCTGCTCGCCGTTTGTCATTCTGGGCAGAAAAACCTGCTTCTAAAAAACTCACAGGGCTGGTTCTGGCTCCTGAAACCAGGTCACATGATTCTGCTGCTTTGATCTGATTGGACGGTTCTGACTGTTTCAGTTTAAGTTCCAGAAAACTCAACGTCTGATCAATGAAACATTAAAAACAGACGCAGACTCAGCGTCCAGAGTCATGTGGCGTCCAGTCATGTGGCGTCCAGAGTCATGTGGCGTCCAGTCATGTGGCGTCCAGAGTCATGTGGTGTCCAGTCATGTGGCGTCCAGTCATGTGACGTCTCACCTTACGCAGCAGCGAGCGGTCAAAGTTCCCCAGAGCGAGCGTGGCGGCCTGTCCCGCCCTCAGCACCCTGCACGCCGAGCGGTTCCTCTGGATGCTGCCCACCTTCAGGCGCAGGAAACGACCTTCATCCGTGGGACCAACCACCAGCCGCTCGCCCTCACGACACACGCCGCTAACCAATCAGAGACAAGATTCAGGAACAGCCAATCAGGGACAAGATTCAGGAACAGCCAATCAGAGACAAGATTCGGGAACAGCCAATCAGAGACAAGATTCAGGAGGAGGTTTGATTCCTTTGATCTTATCCTCTCTTTGATCTCCCTCCTTCATCTCAATTTGTCTTTGAACTGATTTTGATTCTTTTAATCTAATTCAATTCCTTTGATCTCATTTTGTCAGTGACGTCCTTCTCTTTAATCTTTTAACTCTTTTTTTAACCAATAATTGTATTTTAATAACTCATCACGTTTTTGATTTTCTCTCTTTGGACTCCTTTAGCACAACTATAACTTTGATCTCTTTTCATTCCTCTGATCTCCTTTCCTTCCTTTGATCTTTTTCTTCCTTTGATCTCTTTGCCTTCCTTTGATCTTTTTCTTCCTTTGATCTCTTTTCCTTCCTTTGATCTCTTTTCATTCCTCTGATCTCTTTTCCTTCCTTTGATCTTTTTCTTCCTTTGATCTCTTTGCCTTCCTGTGATCTTTTTCTTCCTTTAATCTGTTTTCCTTCCTTTGATCTTTTTCTTCCTTTGATCTCTTTTCATTCCTCTGATCTCTTTTCCTTCCTTTGATCTTTTTCTTCCTTTGATCTCTTTGCCTTCCTGTGATCTTTTTCTTCCTTTGATCTCTTTTCCTTCCTTTGATCTCTTTTCATTCCTCTGATCTCTTTTCCTTCCTTTGATCTTTTTCTTCCTTTGATCTCTTTGCCTTCCTGTGATCTTTTTCTTCCTTTGATCTCTTTGCCTTCCTTTGATCTTTTTCTTNGTGTGTGTGTGTGTGTGTGTGTGTGTGTGTGTGTGTGTGTGAGTGTGTGTGTGTGTGTGTGTGTGTGTGTGAGTGTGTGTGAGTGTGTGTGTGTGTGTGTGTGTACCTGAAACTCCGTCAGCTGCTGCATCAGCTCCTCCTGCTCTTTGCTGTTGCTCAGTGGAGGGAGGATGTTCAGAAAAACCTTCAGTAGATCCAAACTCTCTCCAGAAACACTGGACAGGGTGAAGATGGGCGTGATGCTGCACACACACACACACACACACACACACACACACACACTTTGATCACAGCTGTAACTCGCTGCTCTCTCTCTCTCTGCCTGAAAAACACCTGGACGTCTGTTTACCTGAGGTTACTCTGAAACTCACCACGCAGACTGAGCGAACTGCTGAGCGGCCGTCACGGCGTCGTCAGGGTTGGATATCACCATGGGAACCTTGTTGCAGCCCGGTTGCTTCAGGACTCGCTCCAGCTGACGGACCGTTCTGTCCACGGTGCCGCGGGAGCACAGGTCCACTTTACTGACCACGATGAAAATGGGAACTTTCAGCGCCATGGCCAGGCCCAGGTGCTCTCGGGTCGTACCAGCTGGAGAAGGTAAAACACATCTGTGAGCTGGCCTCAAGATGAACAACTACATTACCCAGAAACCATCTGACCAGAACCAGGAAACAACAGAACAGCATTTTTTTTACTTCTACACGATAATCTCACAGATGCAACACGAAAAAACAAACTGAGAAAGGAAATGGATGAAAGAAACTCTGACTGGATTTTTAATTTCTGATCAGTCAGAGAAAGTAGGAAACAAACATCATTTTAATGAAAACACTGTCAGAAACAGCTGATCACCTCTGACCTCTAGTGGTAAAAAGAGGAAACTGTTCTCACTCATGTTTCTCAGAAGTGCAGTGTGTAAAAGTTTCTCCAAACAGAAATGTCAGAAATGTTAAATAATGCACGTGTATGTGAAGTTTGTTAGAAAAAGTTATTTTCATAAAACCAGGGCTTTGAACCAGAATCGTTTCCCTGTCGGTTTGTTCTGAACAGAAACAGGATTGAACCGTTTTCCTCAAACTGGAAAGAACTGGAACGTTTTGTTGTTGAAGAAGTGAGTCTGGTTCCATGTCAGCGTCAGGATTTTAACCTTTAACAAATAATTAATAAGCGTCAGGACGACTCAGAAACCTGAACCTGAGACGCTGATAAAATTACAATTTCTACACCTGCACCTTTGATTGTTGCTGTTCCCGCGTTAGAACCAGGTCAGCGGTTCGTTCCCGCGTTAGAACCAGGTCAGTGGTTTGTTCCCGCGTTAGAACCAGGTCAGTGGTTTGTTCCCGAGTTAGAACCAGGTCAGCGGTTCGTTCCCGCGTTAGAACCAGGTCAGCAGTTCGTTCCTGCGTTAGAACCAGGTCAGTGGTTCGTTCCCGCGTTAGAACCAGGTCAGCAATTTGTTCCCGTGTTAGAACCAGGTCAGTGGTTTGTTCCCGCGTTAGAACCAGGTCAGCGGTTCGTTCATGCGTTAGAACCAGGTCAGCGATTTGTTCCCGCGTTAGAACCAGGTCAGTGGTTTGTTCCCGCGTTAGAACCAGGTCAGTGGTTCGTTCCCGCGTTAGAACCAGGTCAGCGATTTGTTCCCGCGTTTGAAACAGGTCAGTGGTTTGTTCCTGCGTAAGAACCAGGTCATTCGTTTGTTCCCGCGTTAGAACCAGGTCAGTGGTTTGTTCCTGCATTAGAACCAGGTCAGTGGTTTGTTCCCGTGTTAGAAACAGGTCAGTGGTTTGTTCCCGTGTTAGAAACAGGTCAGTGGTTTGTTCCTGCGTAAGAACCAGGTCATTCGTTTGTTCCCGCGTTAGAACCAGGTCATTCGTTTGTTCCTGTGTTAGAACCAGGTCAGCGGTTTGTTCTCGCGCTAGAACCGGGTCAGCGGTTGATGGCGGTAAACGCGGCTCACCAATGCCGGTGTTGGCGCTCACCACCAGCATGGCGAAGTCGGGGCAGTAGCTGGTCAGGCCGAAGATCGTCGTCTTCAGATACTTGTGGTGTCCGGCCAGGTCGATGAAGGTGATCATCTTAGACGAGCTCTCACAGATTTCCTCCGCTGTTCGAGACTCGCTGTAGTTCACCACCTGGAAACACATCAGCTCACAAATAACATCTGTTCTTCCTCTTTCTGAATAAAATCATAACTCTTCTTCCTCTGTGACTTTATTAAATAAAATCATAACTCTGTTCTTCTTCTGTGACTTTATTAAATAAAATCATAACTTTTCTTCCTCTATGACTTTATTAAATACAATCATAACTTTTCTTCCTCTGTGACTTTATTAAATAAAATCATAACTTTTCTTCTTCTGTGACTTTATTAAATAAAATCATAACTCTTCTTCCTCTTTCTAAATAAAATCAGAGCTCTGTTCTTCCTCTGTGACTTTATTTAATAAAATCGTAACTCTGTTCTTCCTCTGTGACTTTATTAAATAAAATCATAACTCTCTTCTTCCTCTGTAACTTTATTAAGTAAAATCATAACTCTTCTTCCTCTGTGACTTTATTAAATAAAATCATAACTCTGTTCTTCCTCTGTGACTTTATTAAATACAATCATAACTTTTCTTCCTCTGTGACTTTATTAAATAAAATCATAACTCTTCTTCCTCTGTGACTTTATTAAATAAAATCATAATTTTGTTCTTCCTCTGTGACTTTATTAAATAAAATCATAACTCTGTTCTTCCTCTGTGACTTTATTAAATAAAATCATAACTCTTCTTCCTCTGTGACTTTATTAAATAAAATCATAACTCTTCTTCCTCTGTGACTTTATAAAACACCTTTATCTCTCTATTCCTGTCATCAATCTTAAACACTTGATATCTTTTCGTCCTTTTTTCTCCTTCTTTCCTTCGATCTCATCCTTTCGTGCTGGTCTCTTTAGCAGCTCATATTTTTCTTAATGGTCTTAATTTTTGTTCCTGTAGGTCCCAGTTGTTGTTCCAGACCATTATTTCAGCGTTGGCGTTAGTGGGACTACCCTAAACGACCACTAGAGGCGCTGTTCTGACCCGTCCCCCTTGGTGTCCTCACCTCTCCTTTGCTGTTGAAGCCCAGGATCTCGAAGCTGATGCTGGACGTTCGTCCGGTCTGGATCTCGTGCAGGTGTCTGAACAGGTTGAGTCGCGCTCGGCCTCGCCCGTTGTCCAGCTCTCCCTGCGTCAGGACGCCCAGCAGGGTCGACTTCCCAGAATCCACGTTTCCCAGAACCGCCACCCTCAGATCCAGGAACTGGGCCGATCCAGAAGAACAGGACAGAGGAGAAACTTTGAGCTTTCAGGTGAAGGCGTCAGAGTTTGAAGCTGCTTAAACTTTACCTGCTGATCATCAGGAACCTNGCTGTTCTGACCCGTCCCCCTTGGTGTCCTCACCTCTCCTTTGCTGTTGAAGCCCAGGATCTCGAAGCTGATGCTGGACGTTCGTCCGGTCTGGATCTCGTGCAGGTGTCTGAACAGGTTGAGTCGCGCTCGGCCTCGCCCGTTGTCCAGCTCTCCCTGCGTCAGGACGCCCAGCAGGGTCGACTTCCCAGAATCCACGTTTCCCAGAACCGCCACCCTCAGATCCAGGAACTGGGCCGATCCAGAAGAACAGGACAGAGGAGAAACTTTGAGCTTTCAGGTGAAGGCGTCAGAGTTTGAAGCTGCTTAAACTTTACCTGCTGATCATCAGGAACCTTTCGAACCAGGACTTCTGCGATTTTCCGTGCGTTTCTGTCCGAGTCGTGGTCCACCTCCCTCTCTCTCAGGAGCGTGATGTCGGCGCTGACTCTGAAGAGAAGAAAAACCCATCAGGCAGAAATCCAACGCTTTCAGGCGACGTCATCATTTCCAATCAGGAACGAAAGAGACGTTTCTTACAGTCATCAGCCAGGAACAATTTACAAAACTAAAGTAACTCATTATTTTTGACTTTGTTACATTTGGGTTTTATTGTGCTATTATTTTCAGGTCCCAATCTTATAAACCCTTAAACCAAACAAAAATTACCCCAAAACAACAATAATACACAAATACAACTGAGAATAAACAAGTTCATCCAGGAAGATTATTTTCATTCAAAGTTTGAGATCATTTTCTGTTTGAAGGTGATGATTTTTTTTTTTTTTTTGATTGGACAAATGCAAAGGCATTCAAACCGTCCACACTCCACTGAACAGCAGGGGGCGCAACTTGGGGTTCAGTGTCCTGCACAAAGACACTTCAGCAGGAGCTGGAATTGTACCCACAACCTGGCGACTGAGAAAGGACAAAGCCAACACTGAGCCACTGCTGCAACTTCCTTTAGTCAAATTTCCCAAATAAAGACAAAAGTATGAGGAACTTCAAACATGGAATAAGTCAAAATTCTCATATATATATATATATCTATATATATATATATACTCATTTATGCTGAGCACTGTGTATGTACATATATATGTATTTATATATATATATATAAACTGTGTTCAATTATTTGGACATTTATCGCTGATGTCTGATTGTTCAAACTCACTCAATGATTGAGGCTGATTTCGTTTCAGTGAAGAGGTTATTGTTTTGATTATTATGTGATTATTATTATGTGATTATTATTATTATGTGATTATTATTGTGTGTTTATTATTATATGATTATTATTATGTGATTATTATTATGAGATTATTATTATATGATTATTATTATGTGATTATTATAATATGATTATTACTATGTGATTATTATTATGAGATTATTATTATGTGATTATTATTATGTGATTATTACTATGTGATTATTATTATGTGATTATTATTTTGTGTTTATTATTATGTGATTATTATTATGTGATTATTATTATGTGATTATTACTATGTGATTATTATTATGTGATTATTATTTTGTGTTTATTATTATGTGATTATTATTATGTGATTATTATTATATGATTATTACTATGTGATTATTATTATGTGATTATTATTGTGTGTTTATTATAATTATGTGATTATTATTATTAGATGATTGTGTTGAAGCTTCTTTTTCAGTCTGTGGGAATAAAAACACATTTGTGTGTCTGCTGTTTTTGGGTGTGACCTACTTCTCTGCCATCCTCTTTAAGGTCTTGAGCGACGCCCTCATGTCGGCCTCGGTCAGACCGACCAGCAGGCCGTTGTCCTCCACGCCGATCTGGTACACGGCCTCGCCGCGGCCTTCCTGCAGACGCCACTTCAGCTGCGTGGCCAGGTGCTCGAACCGGTACTGAGTGGGGTTCACCAGCTTCAACTACGGCAACAGGGAGGGGACAGTGCAATGCAACAGCAGGTGAGGATGCTCGAGTTTAAGCACAGAGCGATTACAACAGGTTAAACAAAACATGACGAGTTAGAAAAGACAGAAATCTACAGCTTTTGGTCAAAGTCTGAGATTAGCACAAAAAAAAATTTCACATAAAAACACAGACACATGAAAATGTATTAACATAAAAACATTTCACATAAAAACACAAACACATGAAAATGTTTTCACATAAAAACATTTTCACATAAAAACATTTTCACCTTGTACTCGATGTTTCCTTCTTCAGCCTGAGAGAAAAGAAAAACAGATGAAAACTTAAAAACAGAACAGAACTCTTAAAATGTATTTTCTGCCTTAAGCTCATGTTTTAGCCTTTAGCTCCTGATTTAGCCTTTAGCTCCTGTTTTAACCTTAAGCTCCTGTTTTAGCTTTTAGCTCCTGTTTTAGCCTTTAGCTCATGTTTTAGTCTTTAGCTCCTGTTTTAGCCTTTAGCTCCTGTTTTAGCTTCTAGCTCCTGTTTTAGTCTTTAGATCCTGTTTAAGCCTTTAGCTCCTGTTTTAGCTTCTAGCTCCTGTTTTAGTCTTTAGATCCTGTTTAAGCCTTTAGCTCCTGTTTCAGTCTTAAGCTCCTGTTTTAGTCTTTAGCTCCTGTTTTAGTTTTTAGCTCCTGTTTCAGTCTTTAGCTCCTGTTTTAGCCTTTAGCTCCTGTTTTAGCTTTTAGCTCCTGTTTCAGTCTTTAGCTCCTGTTTTAGCCTTTAGCTCCTGTTTTAGTCTTTAGCTCCTGTTTTAGCCTTTAGCTGCTGTTTTAGCTTTTAGCTCCTGTTTCAGTCTTTAGCTCCTGTTTTAGCCTTTGCGAGGACAAAATCGGAAATCGAGGACAAAATCGGAAATCGAGGACAAAATCGGAAATCGAGGACAAAGTCAGAAATCGAGGACAAAATCGGAAATCGAGGACAAAATGTCACTTCAGGGAGGTAGAACACAATGGTACCTTTGGTTTGTCGGAGTATTGCTGGGAGCTACAGAGACTACAAGGTCGACAACTGTGATTGCAATCAAAACATTCAGGAACCAGATATTTTAAGGTTTAATCCTCACGGTTCAATGTTCTGTAACGAATGAAACCAAAATGCAGAAAACTATTGTAATTGTATAATGATTTAGTTTAGAATTTAGTTGTTTGATGCTATTATTCAGCCCAGGGACTAATCACAGTGAATCAGAAACAGGATGCAACAGTGTTAGATATAATAAATCTCAGTGAGAGTTTAACTTTGTTCTGTTTCTCAGATAAAACCTCATTTACCTTTAAACTCTATTTGAAGTAATCAGGAGAAATATTCCCACACAAAGCCTCATTTTATTATGTAACTAATAAATATGACATACTCCGACATTCGGCTTTGGTTTATATTCCTTCACTGACATTTTCTCATCATTATTTTCTCTGTTTTTCCAGATAATTTAACCTTTAACAGATAATTTTAACGTCAGGTCAAACTTCCGGTTGTAAAAGTATTTTATTAACAGACGCTAAAAAAGCAAAATAATACACTTGTTTGTTCAAATCCATATGCCGAAGCATTTATTGGTTGTTCTTATTTCAAGAATTCTTCAATTTAAGCTTATATCACGGTATTTATTCCTAATTTAGCGAGGATCAGTGTAAATTGTTGGTTATTTGAGTGGAGTTTGGTGTGACGTATGTCCGGGAGCAGGTGTTTGCTGTTGGAGGTGAAAGAAAATAATTTATAATTCATTAATAATTCTTCTCAGTGAAGGTTTGTTCCTCCCTGTTTCAGTAATTCTGTGTAAAGTTCATGTAGATAAACTGGCTCTGTGTCCCCGCAGAGACGGGGCTAACTGGCCGCTAGTGCCGCGGGCTGCAGCTGCGCTAATCCGGGCTGAGAGCCGCTACCTCCGGGGGGAAGAACGGCGGCGGGGCCGGTTTGTTGCTCCGGTTGTTCTTCTTGTTCCGTCTCCTCTTCCCCCGTTTGCCTCGTCTGGTTCGGGACTTTTTCGACGTTTTCCTGCCGTTATTGCCGCAGCCCTGTCCGTGTCTGGTGTGTCCGGGTGACACTGCACCACTCCCGGATAAATCCACCATGGCTGAGCTCGGGGAGTCACCGGCGGCCTGAGGCCGGAGGAGGAGACCGGGACCGGACTCACAGGACCGGGACCAGACTCACAGGACCGGGCTCAGCTGAGACACCGACACCGGCCCGGTTTGTAGCATCACATCAACCCGGTGACACGGCCTGACGGAGGAGGAGGAGGATGCTCTCTCCTCAGCATCACCGTCAGGTTACTGCACACCTGACCACTTCCGCCAGGCTCCTTCAAAATAAAACAGGCTCCTGAGAGGAAGAGGAAGAGGAGGAGGGCCACTGAAAAAACACACAAATGAAAAGAATTCAGCTTTAGCCTTTTGTAAGAGCGATGTGTTACTTTTAGTTTATCTTTATTTTGTACCTGGCCCCTGGAGGTCAGAGCAGCATCATGGGATACCTGCTGAGGTGACCACAGGTGTTAATGTTTGGGTAATTAGCAGAAAGGGTTCTGCAGGTGAAGGAGACACACAGTTTTCGACTGTATTCAGGTTTTCTTTGTATTATTTTCATAGTTCTGTTTTAGGGTTAGGGTTAGGGTTAGGGTTAGGGTTAGGGGTTAGGGTTAGGGTTAGGGTTAGGTTAGGGTTAGGGTTAGGGTTAGGGGTTAGGGTTAGGG
>RPOG01007760.1:0-16781 GCA_008086565.1 Thalassoma bifasciatum | reverse complement strand
TCGATCCTCAGACCACAGCCCAGGTGTGCTCTTCACCACTCTGTTGCTTCCACTTTCCATCCTTTGTCAGCAGCTTAATCCTCTGAGCCGTGGTGCTTCATTATTGATCCAAACACATCAATGAGCCACTGTTGCACTGGGTGACATTTTCCTTCATTACCATGACTATGACTATGAATGTAGTTAATTTTGAGTCAATCCCACATCCACCGTCCTGCTGCTGCTGGAAATACACACCACAGCTTGAAATAATAACCATTCACCACTGGAAATAGTCTCAGGGAGGTGCATTATATATTCTGACCTCACTGATGCTTGGTAAAAACTACAGCTCCTAGCTGTTTTTCAAGCTTACAACTCAAGTAGTTTCCTGGTTTAGAACTGAATACAAAGCCAATGAATACTGAAGTGAGGCCAACCAAGGCTGGGCGCTCATCTCCATCAATGACTATATTGTCACAGAGTTTAACCCTATAAAGCCAAATGTATCATATTTGATACATGAGTTCAAAAACCTCTATCTCATCAGAATGATAAAAAGTTTCTCCAAAAACCTGTTAAAAATATCTTTCAAAACATATTCTACTACTTTGAGGATTGTCATATCACTACAGTCAGCTGAAGTTGTGTTTTGGCCCTTTTCAAAACGCCTTCTCTCATGAAATCATCCACTCACATATTTTCAGGAAAATCATTGCTTGATTTTCGAGAAGTTGCAGCAAGAATAACATCAAAAGAGTTTTTTTAAAAGTGTTTCCTGCTTGAAATAAATACATATTTACTAAAAAACTTGAATAAAATGGATAAAATAGTACACAAACTCGCCCAGTTTGTCAAATGTGATGCAAGAAATATTTCATGAATGAAATAACAAAGCAATATTTTTTGGGGGATTTTGATAAAAGGATTAATAAACATCTCAGTTCCCAAAAATTTAAATTTTCTGATTTATTTTTGATAGGTCGGGCTTTACAGGGTTAAAATGGTGGGAGACCACACATATTAGGGACGTGATAAATCTTGACTTACACACTAACTGACCTTGAAAGACCATTGGGCCACTGCCATACCGAAGTGATTTCCCTTATGCTACCATCAAGTTAGCGCTATGTTTACTATCTCGTTTTTGATAAATAAGGAGATGTATAACATGTTGAATGCACTGAATATGAATCTGTTGTGAGAGAGTAAAGTACATTTCTTTGTGTTAAGTTTCGCAGCTTCTTCAGTAAAACTTCTTGCAGTAAATCCTGACTCAGAGTTTTCATAGCTCCAGACAGATGAGGCAGAATCATTGGCCGCTTTGGCATGATGTAAGGTGTTGGTGGATTGAACAATTTCTTCGGAAATTTCCAGGAACTGGTTGTCAATACCCATCTCTATGTGTGATACATCTCCATTTCAGAATTGTATAAGAATTTTAAAATCCTGTGGTGTGAGCCAGGCTTTAGCTTGTATGACACTGCTTCTGCTTCTTTCTCTCCCATGTTCTTCCCATTCAGATAGCATGATGTACCTGCTTCCTGTCAGCCTCTAAGCTGAACATGACAGGAATAGAGCAGCAAGGCCATGTTTTACCAGAATTTGTGCCGACAACACATATCAAAGCTTTGGCTTTAATAGCAGAACCAGGTACAAACCCGAGGTGACATTTGCAAATGACACCCTCAATGAACACTTTAAAGCTTCAATCTGGCATCTCTGTGCTTCTTTTGATGCAGAAGAGACTAAAAGGGCTCAGCTGAGGAAAAAAGATCTGACACTGGAGAGTCTTGTCTTATCCCTTTTTATTAGGAAGGCAGTGTGCCTTGTGATTTCCTGTAAGTCAACACATTTTCCTGCTCGTGAACATAGCTCACATTGAGGGTGAGTTCACAGCTCCATATTCAGTCTGACCTCACTGAGTCCTTGTTCTTTGCCTCAGTGCCAGAAGAAGACAGGTATTTCTTCAGATTAATGTGCTTTGTATGCATGCTCAACATATTCAAGAAAATACCTTCACAAAGTTACTCTAAGAGATGCATTTGTTCCATGGACTCCTTCCTCTCTTACTCTTGTAGCTTGGACAGAGGCCAGGGTCAGTAAAAGTGCACTGACAGTAATAAATAAATAAACATTCTTTATCTTCTACACTTTGGCTCTACTTCCCCTTAAAGGTCAGCACTGTCAACATGGCATGCTAGGTCAGTTGTGCAAACTTGTGCCTGAATGAATTAAACTCTTGGTGGAACAATATTTTCGCTCTTCTTTTGTGAGCAAATCTGGTAACTCTGGCTGTTGGAAGTCAGTGATTTCATGGTTTAAAATCCTGTGGTGATCAGCTGATTATCATGACCTCAATTTAAACAAAGTTAGGATTTGTGAGTCCTATTGTACACTTAGTTCAAGGCAGCATCCTCTCTGGGCCCATGCTGTGAAAATAGCAAATAAACTTGTGCCTATGTTAGTGCCAGTGACTCTTTTGCTCCAAAAATGTGATGTGGCCTGAGAATACAGTCAAACATTACTCTTTCAAGGACATAGAAGTGACTGTTCCTGAGACGAGCTCAAGGCTGCCTATAGGTAAAAGAATACTATGAGCAAAAAGGGTTCACAACTACTCATTGAACACAAAGAGCATCCTTCCCATGCATTCAGAAATGTTTGATCTAATTCAGTGTAATTGAGTCATTTTGCGGGAAAGAGGTAACGGAGATTGGGTACTATTCTTATTCCACCAATCCCTTTTCTTGTTCTGGTTCTCCTCACTTCTTGCCCAATATTACCCTCAAAAATGACAGATGATACATGAATGCAGCATTCGCAGGTGCAGGTGGCATTTGAGGTACTTAAAGGAATTACCTCTCCACCATTGTAGATCTTACTCCACCTTTCCTTGTCTGTCTTGTTAAGGTGTACAACAGGATCTTTTTGTGGGAACCTGAGTTAAAGGGACACTCCCTGAATTGATTGACATGCCTTATTAATCTTGATGTAAATGTGAACAGAAGCTACAGTTGTGCCCAAAAGTTAACACCCTCCAGCAGAATTTCTGATGTTTTTGTAGTACGCCTCATGTGCAGCTTCTGGGCCGATGAATGCAATTTTCCTCCAGTATTTTCTGATAACATGCAGCATTCATCCTTCATTCATCAGTTTGGATCAAGTGTCCTGAGCCTTTGTAGCTCACACATCCCCAAAACATCAGTGATCCACCTCCGTGTTTCACAGTAGGAATGGTGGACCTTTCATCATAGGCCTTGTTGACTCCTCTCCAAATGTAACGTTTAAAGTTGTGGCCAAAAAGTTCAGTTTTGGTCTCATCACTCCAAATGACTTTGTTTCAGAAGGTGTGAGGCTTGTTTCCATGCTGTTTGGCGTATTTTACGTGAGATACTTTGTGCAGAAATGGCTTTCTTCTGTCAACTTGAGCGTGCAGCCCTTTATTTCTCAAGGGCCTCCTATGTGCATATTCAATTTTTGTATTTCCAGAGAGTCCTGTATTTCAGCTTAAGTGATTTGTTGATTTTTCTTTGCATCCCTAACAATTTCCCTGGCATTTGTGGCTGAAATTTTTGTTGGTCTACCTGACTATGGTTTGGTTTCAACAAAATCCTTCATTTTCCACTTCTTAATTAGAGTTTGAGCACTGCTTATTGGCATCCTCAATTGATTGGATATTTTTTATGGCCCCTTCTTCTTCTGTGCAGGTCAATTAACTTTTCCTGCAGATCCTTGAACAATTCTTTTGCTTTCCTCATGACTCAGAACCCAGAAACTTCAGTGCAGCACTGAATAAAAATGTATGCCCCTGCCAGGAGCTCAGAAACTCACCAACCTTTTATACACACACACACACACACACTGATTACAAGCTAATAGATCTCAGGTGAGGATGGGTACCTTTAGTAGACATTCAAACACCTAACTTGTACCTAAGTTTGGCCAGTTGTTGCGTTAGATGTGGTTAGGTGTTTATTTGGGAACAGTGTTGAAGTGAGTTATTGGACGTGTCTTCTTTGCATGAAATGTCTTTTAGCGAAGCTTAGCCAAACTTTCCATTGCTTGCAACAGTGTACCGTGATTTTCTTTGTACAACGTTGCTGACATATTTTATCATCAGTGGCGTTACATCAACACAGCAGGTCCTGGCAGATATGTCTAATGTCCTTAGATTACAAAACATTGTCCAAGGTTTAATTCAACACTGTAAAATGTGATTTGCATATTTATTATTCTAACAGATTATTCTATGTTAATATGACAAAAGATTATTGACGTTGTTGTGATAATTCTTAATTATGAGTTGGCATCATGTCAATTGCAAAATACATTTCAACTTGAAATTCTATGTCGAAATAAATCAGTAATGTTGACTTGACGATCACCATAGCCCCCTCCCAGCTGTTTAGTAAAGCTGCAACTTTCAAGTTAGGCCTGTGTGAATTGCAACCAAACAGATGTGCCTGTAGTTAGGAGGGATCAGCCTGCAATGTGATTTTCCACTTTTATTTTGAGCACAGTTCTGAATCCAGAACTCCATGGCATTATAATTTTGATTTACAGTTGTGCCTTAAAGTTTACACCTCCCAGCAGAATTTCTGATTTTTTGTGGCCTTTTCTCAGAAAATATGACTGACAACACAAAAACCTTTCTGTCACTCATGGTTAGAGGTTGGGTGAAGACATTTATTAACCAACAACTGTGTTTACTCTTTTTAAATCATAATAACAACAGAAACTTCAAAAATGACCCAGTTAATTTTTTTATACGCACACACTGATAACAAGCAAACAGATCACAGGTGAGGATGGTTACCTTTAGTAAACATTCAAACACATTTGTGTTCACTTTTGTGCATTTATCCGGCCAAAACCACCAGAGTTGTGTAAACTTCTTAAAGTTTCTGTTGTCATTATGATTTAAAAAGAGTAAACTTTTTTTTTGTTTGTTTTCAATAAATGTCTTCACCCAACCACTGACCATGAGAGATAGAAAGAATTTTGTGTTATCATCCATATTTTCTGTGGAAAGGCCAATAAATCAGAAATTCTGCTGGGAGGTGTAAACTTTTGGGAACAACTGTACAGTGATCATTGTTATTTTAATTTGTTCTCAATGCACTCTACTGTATATTAAAGATTTTCAACTACAATATTTCATTAATTAGGATCGAAAATGTGTTGTTTGAGTGTTCCCTTGATTTTTTGGGGCCGTGAATTTCCAATAAAGATCCATGAATATTTTTGAGACGGTCTGATAGGTAACAAACATCACCATGAACACCGCCTGACAGGCAAATATCAGGCACATCGCTAAAGGGCATTTTGTGGATTTCCCACTACTTCTTGCACGCATACACAACAAATCCACCCACACTGAAGTGTCACTACACCTTGAATCACTGCTCCCTGGCCTGGACACGTTAATGTGACTGATCGGAGTTTTGTGGGTGGTAAAGTCTGACCTTCAGTGGCTGATGTTTCAGACAGGATGTCCTGGAGCTCTGTTACAGCCCTGAATGTAGAGGCTCCTAATCATATTGTTATCAGCAGAATTCATCAAATTCAGCAAATGTCCCATAACTGACTGGTAAGAGAGGTCTTTCCTCAGCTGTCCCCTAAATTGAATTGGTGTGAAGAGTGATGAGCCTCTGCTTTGTGTCTCTTGAGGTTAGCACCTCCTCTCTTCACCTGCTGCTCGCTCTGCTTTCAAAAAGTCAATTTTTCTGAAATTTAGAAAGGCAGGCTCATTTTAAGATTGATGACAAAGAGTCTTTGAAATCTTATTATGGATACTGAATGGATTTTGCAGCCTCGGGGTCAGAAAAGTTGCACTACCAATAAAACACCACATAAAAAACTCCAGATCGAAGAAATCTGAACTGAAGGGGATTTTTTTTCCCCCTCAACGGTCGTGGCTACATTTTTCTCCTCCCTGCTGAAGAAAGGAAAGAGCTCTTTCTTTCTTTAAAATCCCTGTTATTTGTTTCCAGTCGCACTTCTCCTGGCTTTGTTTCAAAAGTTAATGTCGCAGTTATTAGCATACAGAATGTCATCAGTGACATCAGTTGAAGAGTCACCGAGGATTAATTTGGTCAGATTAAAGATGCAGATGTGCCGGAGATTCTTTTGGCAGTGCAGAGCTGAGCTTTGTGTTCATGCTGTGACGCTATCAGCTGACATTGACACATCCTTCACACCTTTGAAGATGGTGTGATCTGGAAATGACATTGAATGTGTTAAAAAAAGTGAGCAAGCCCTGAAAGGATCAGAGGAGGTCAGAGGTGCAAGGCTGCTTTCAGGTCAGGACTGCGGTTAGAAAGGTTACTGGAGAGGTTCAAGAAAACAAGTTTGAAGAGGTGCGAGGGATCACAGCTCTTATCTTTGAGATCAGGGTCTGTACACACGTTCAGCCACGGGTGATGAAAGCAAACTGTTTGTACTAATGGTGAAAAAAAAATCCATTAAAGGTGCCCTATCACGCAAAATCCACTTTTATATGGGTTACTCACAAAAATATGGGTCCATAGGCGTGTCTTCTACACCCCCTAATATTTAAAAAATCCATCTTCTCTTCTCTTCACTAGCGCCCTTTTTCCAAAAATCTCTCCTTAAGCAGCTGTTTTGAAATCAAGCCGGTTTTGACGTCACCACCAGAGACGCACACACCAGAACGCAGTGACACAAACACCTTCATCATCTTTCGGTAACTTCTGCATTCAGTATCTCATCCAGTCAGGAAGGTCACAATGCTGATGCTTATCTGGTTTAACTTGTCATCAATTTGGGGGCGAGAGATTTTGAATAATCATTTCTGGAATTAAATTTCCATATTTTCCATATTTTGCATTGTGCATTTGCATAGATGTGAATGTAAAAACCTATAAAAGGAAAAAAAAAAACATCAAATTTTAACTTCTGGTTTGTTTGTTTTAAAATCTGTTACATATTTTAAAAAGAAAATTGCTTGATTTTTTTTGTTTTCCAATTTGCATTTCAGAATTGGAAATAGAATGAATGGAAGACACACAACAATGTAGAGTGAAACAACAGATTTAACATTAGGGAACACAGCAGTCTGTATGTGCTATGGTATTTGTATTTTCCATTAAGAAAAGGATATTCACACATGAAAAACAAGTGAGTCTTTGATTTTCATTTTCATTTTTTAATTTAAATTCTGAACTTTTTTCTTTACCAGGGATGCAGAACACACCTGAAAACCATTTGATTTTCATTTTCTCTTTCTAAAACCAAGAAATAAAATGTTAGACGATAGAAACAAAAAGCCGCTCATACTGTGTGACTGGAGATGTCTTTTTAGATTAAGAGCAGATATCAGGCAGAGATGACAAGAGAGCCGCCCTCGTGTAGGTTTCTGACAGAACTGTCTTACTCAAGGCCGGTTTTGGTCTTGAATTAAAAAGGAAATCAAAGAATAACTCATTTTATATCTTTCAATATTGTTCCCAAAATGGAAAACCCAAACACTTAAACATACATGGACTGGAGATTTGTACATCAAGTTAAAGGAGGGATTGCTGTGGTGCTTGTTTTATTATTAACACTTAATTATTTTGAGGTCTTTTATTGTGACCTCATAACACCTCACACATTTACTCTGTTCAAGCTCTTGAGCCAAAATTTCCCTTTCTCTTTGTTGGTATCTTTGATGATTGACTAGTTGATTACAGCTTTTTGTTCATTCTCTATTCTTATTCTTCCTGCTCGCCTTGTGTATTGTTGTCTCTGTGTAGTTGGAATGCATACTTTGAATTTGTTTGATAGGGATTTTCCAGAAGGTTCCCCAGGATTTTGACATAACCTCCACCTGCCTCACTTTTATGGTACAATTAGTTAATTAGCTGATTATTTGCTGTTATGCATGTGGCTAACACTGAGATTAAATGAGATGTTCCATAACAGTACGTTTGGATGAATGATCCTGTTTGCTCGGATCAAATTACTTTTTTGGATCCGTCCCACAAAGATAAAGTTGTTTAATGTAGTTGCAACTATTTCACTTCTTACATAGTCATGACTTTAAGGCACAAAGCTTTGCCTGCATTAATTACGAGAAACATTCAGATAAACCTGAATCCCTTTTGATTATCTGTGAAAAAGACTTTGCTCATGTAAGTGTTTTCTTGAGCTCTGGCAGTGTTAACACGAATTATATTCACAATAAATTCAGTGGATGGGTGTGTTGGAGCCTTAATCTGCACTCTTTGGACCGTGCACACCTTTGTATTGCAGATTTTAGGTCACATCAGGCAGACTACAGCAGGTAGAAAAGATAACTGACATGAACCTGATTGATGTCTCACAAAACCACCAGCTGAGTTTGAAAAATAGGTTCAGACAAAAAGAGAGCGAGGGAAAAAAAAAACAAGCAATGTCTGATTCAAAGTAGCCGTCCCAAACAGAACCACATTTCAACTCTTTCTGACCCTGTTTGTGTGCAAGTTTGCACAGAACTTATGAGATAAGTAAAAAGACTGAATTGTCGTCACATTTTTATAAATTTGCACAGCACAAAAGATTACAATGACCCCACATGCTGTACTTAAAAGCTGTTTTCTTATCTCTGCACAGGAGTTTGTAAGCAGTTAACGTGATGAGGGATAGGCAGATCTCATGTCATGAACAAAGATTGTATAAAAAATTGCCCACTGGTTTCTGCAGTTACATTAAGATTAATGATAACTAGAGTTATGAATTTTTGGGGCCGATGCAGATACCGATACTGGGGGCAAAAGAAAGCCAATATCTGATATATTGACTGATATCCCACATATCCACTGATACTTGAAATAAGAACATTGATCTAAACAGGATATGTACTGCACATGAACACAAATTGTTATAATACCCAAAATATGATTTGAGGTATGACACAGCGAGGTTAAAACACTATTATAGTCTTTTATTAGAAAATCATGGGCATGTGCATTGACAGGAGCATTTATCTCCATTCATTTATTCCAAGTCATCAGTGGATTCTATGTCGTCTCCACAATCCCAAAGCACTTAGCTCCGTATCTTTAAATACACTCTCCCATCTTGTCTAGCTCCCTCATGAACGATCCCTTAAGTTGGTTCGAGAGCCTGCAGAGGTCAGTTTATTGTTTCTCGTTGGATTTTGGCCACTTGATCTGTGGCCTTCGTCCTTGGATCTTCCTCTCAGTAGCGACTTGTGGTTCACTGGGCTCACAACTTTCTTGGGTGTTTGATTCTGTCTCCTTCTCTGTGACAGGAGTAGTGATGCTCTGCAGACTGTGGGGGTTGTTCTGCTGCTGAACTTCACTCCACAGACTCTTCTCTGTAAGAAGTAGTGGTCGATGCGAGTTCCTGTTGCACTGCTTTCAAACTCTTTTTCCTGCCTTGATGGATTTGAAGGCCAGCAACTTAATTTAGACCAAAATCACTTTATGAACCAGCTTGTGCATGTAATTATCAGCTGTCAAAATAAGAATATCTAAACAGGGCTAATGCAGACTTCCAACAGATCCATGTTTGGTTTCTCTCCGCTCCCCTGCAGTTTTGCTCTGTTTCCCCATTACCCATCAACACTCATCAGCTGCATTTTCAGCACAAAGCAGCACTGCCTGATCACCAGGTCACAAGACCAAAGATTTCTGCTCTTAATTGCAGAAACAATGTTTTCGAAGAACATTATGAGTTTCTTCTTATTCTTGATGTCACTAGCTTCTGGAAGCTTCTGACCTCTCAGAATACCATTTACTGGAGTTTATTAATGCCTGTGAATGTGATTTATGTTTTTCACTCCAGAGTTAGATCATCATACACATGGTCAGATACACAAAAACATTAAAAAAAGACCTTGTTAACATTCATTATTGGAGAGATGTTAGAGTGAGGGCTGTTTGTTCTTACTCTCCTGGGACAGCCAATAGCGACTTTCCTTACTGAGAAATTGGCATGTTGAAACAAGCAATGTCGCACTTAGCTTTAATGATGTATCAAATGGCGAAATGCCTCATTCTTTCAGCTTTCACATGACTCTACAAGACATGTTTGATTTATGGGTCAAAGACGTGACGTCCCTTTTTTTGTGTCCGAGTGCAATATTTCCTTCCATCATGAATTGAGTATTTCATCACATGTATTTCTTTATTCTATGAAACCTGTGTTATTTGAACACATCTTTAAACTATTAAAATATAACATGTTTTTATTATGTTTTGTTTCCTCAAACCCCCAAAATGTCAGGTGGTGCAACCGTCCTGACAAGTATCCACAGTAATTAAACTCTAAAAATTGAATGTCAGTTATTGTAAATGGAAATTAAAAATACAGTGGCATTATTTTATGCTTGAAACTTTTTAAATAAAACATTCTTTGCAAATAAAAAGAATTTTAAAGCTGTTGAGAAATTTAAAAAAACTTTTGTCCCGTAATTTTCACCTTGTCAAATGTCAGGGTGGTGCAACTGTAACATTAGACTTTTATTTTAAAGTGAAGTGAATAAAACAGAAAACAGGAAACTGCATCAGCCAGAGGAGCCCAAATGACATTTGTGACCAAGTGGAAAAGTTTGTAGATTTCTCTGAAATACTGATAAAAAAGGTTTTTTCACTCCATTGGTGACTGGAACAATTTCCATGTCAGGTGGTACAACCAATGTAATAATGTGAAATGTTATTTTAACATCAAATTATTTATCTTATTCACAAATAAAAGAAATGAAACACACAAAATGAAAATGTATGAGTCACTACAGACACTTGAGAGATACTTGCCAATAATTTCACACAGAAAAAATAACAGGAACATATAAATATATTTTCATATATTTGGTTGCGCCACCTGACATTTTTGGGTGCTCAAATTAAAAATACTAAAAAATAATGAACCTAAAAACTTTGAAATGTGGGTCAACTACTGAAATCTGTTAGAAAACATAATTCTTCTCTCAGAAATATGTTTTTTATCCATTTTCAAAGAACTTTTTAAAAATACGTTTTTAGACCCTCTTTTTGTCATTAACCCGTACACAAAATCAAACAGTAGCTGTGACCATAAAATGTAATGAAATCGTTCTGTCCTTAAAAAACAGCCAACTTTTCTATTTAACCACCTAAATCTGCTCATAGATAGAAATGATGCTTTTATTCATCCTATTTTTGTATTTCTCTTATTCGTTGATTGGCAGCTGTCTCAGCCAGTCACATGCCATCTTGGTCGTGGCTGTTTGCCCGTTTGACTGCAGCACTGCTTCGACTCATCCCCCCCTGCCGAGAACTCCCAGTTTTTCTTTGTAAAGTTAACCAAAACTCTGTCAGAAATAAATGTTTTGCAGCGGTTCAGCTCAGGAGTAGAAGCATGTCACTCCTGTACACAGGTCTTTGTACTTGGTGCAGCTGTTGCTGGTTTGACTCCCAGCCTTGACTCATTTCTGCACGTCATCCCTCATTCTCTACCCCCCACGTTTCCTGTCTCTCCTCGGCTCTTCTATCAAATAATGGGAAATATGTCTGAAAAGATAAGCTTAGGAAAGTAAAACAAATGGGTTACTTCACAGCTGCTACATTCTCTTTATATGTGGGTGCTCCTCGAAACAATCCGCGCCTCTGCATCACTGCTCTTGTCAAGTTTGTTTGAATTTTAATGTTGCTGCTGAACTGGAGACAATGAAATATTTGAAGTAATTTTCCAGTTTCCATGACACAACTTCCACCATCTGTTATTGAAGCAAACCTAAAGCTTGTTTGTCTGAACCTTCATAGTTTTCTGTTTCACATAACAAACAGATTGTCTTCTAAATCCACCTTTTCTGCTTCTCCACACTGAGCCTGAGCCTTGAATAAAACCAACAGCCATGAAAAGCGATAACAAACTATATATAGTACAGGTGAAATTTAGGGATCCGAGGCTGTCTCCACGCCGTCTCCATGCGTGTTATTGCAGAGCGGTGGCGTCATGCACCAACAAAGGTGACACCACAGGTACTTAAGTCTTCCATGGCCTTTTTTTCTTCCCCCTGTCTTTCTTTTATCTCATCACCGCCACTCCTCGTCTGCATTAATCTTCCCTGTCTGTTCATCTGCAGCATTTCGCTCCTCATCACCTCCTTTTTTCATCTCCTGTCAAATGATCTCTGAGACCAGTTTGATCCCCGGACCTGCTCCCTCCTCCTTTCCTGGCGTGGATCTGTCAGTCTCTCTCTGCTCCTGATTGTCTGCCTCTCTCTCTGTCATTCTTCTGCTCGTACGTCTGCCTTTTTCTCAATCTGCCTTTCTCTTTTGTTCCCGTCATCTCGTTACCTTTCACGTATTTTCTCCTCTTCTGACCTTACGTTTCACTTTCATCCATTCTGATTTCGCTTTTTCACTCTCTCTTGTGTTTTTTTGATATTAATAGTGCCTCTTCTTCCTCTGTCCATCATTCACTCCTACACGTTACTATCTCTCCCTCCTTTTATTCTCTGCATGCCCATTGAACTCTCTATAACTCTGCTGAATCTTTTCCTTTTTCATATGATGCATAAAAAGGCCTCATATAAAAAAGACCAAAAGACTTTGTCTCACTACAGCTATGCATTCAAATTGTTCCAGCTGCTCATGGTTCTGCCTGAATTATTAGTGTTGTCAGTGTTGCCATGGCCCCTTCATCAGGTGTCTGTGTTTGCAAATTTTGCTTGAAAGTCAAAATGTAAGTTAGCTTCTGTCAGAATTTGATTACTTTTAAGGTCACAAAACAGATGTAATCAAACTTATCTTGTACCTAGATCAAACTAAATTATGTCATTTACAAAAGGTTTTCATTGTACTGTAGGGTTGCCACCATACCAAAATTTCAAACTCAAAATCGATAGGAAGAGGAAGATATTCAATACTGGATACCATTCCCAATACTGGGGGGAATTCTAAAAAGACTGACAAATTCTAAAAAAAGGCATAAAAACATTTCATTAACATGACAAACAGAAACCTAGATAAATAATCAATGAAATAGAACAATTACATAACCAGAAAATAAAAGAAACAAGACAATTAGTTTTTACTCAATGCAAGTAAATGCAAAATAATTTACCCAAATATAAGTTACTACACAATTTGACACTATTTTAATGAGGAATTATTCTTTTAAATAGCAAATAATCAAAAACTCTAAATTTAACTCTAAAACTCTAAATTTAACAAAGTTACCACATTTGCAACATTTTTGGTTGTTTTGGGTAAAAACGTTAAAGAAACAACAATTAGAACAATATTTTGAGGAATTAAACTGTAGAAGGTCATTTTAAATAAGTGTCATGCAACTGAAAAGCTGAATTCACCTCAGCTACTCTTTTTTGTATCATAGTATCAATACCATGGTAAATTAGTATTGTATCTGGATACAGTGTTTAAGTATCAATACTTTTGACAACCCTAGTGTGCTGTACACACTATACTGTGCAGATTAGTCATACATGATGTGATTCATATAAATATTACTCTTTGTAATGTGTGAAGCACTTAGTTCATACCTGATAATGTATGTGAATACACTATAGTAAATGAAGCACAGACAACCTGATCTATTATACTACAAAACCCAACATACTATGCTGTTTTGCTATGCTACATCTTATAATCCCCTCTTTTCATGCTGCTGCACTCTATTGCCGCTTCTTGTTTTATCTCATCTCATCTCACATCTTAACCTTTTTAGCGCCAAGTCAAGAAGATAAGAAACACATCAGAGAGCAGGAAAGTAAATTTTAGCGCGAGAAAACTAACCATGCCAAAAGGTCTGTTCACAGTTGACGAAATACTTTGTCAAGTATTATCTGACTCAGATTCTGAAAAGGAATATTCACCACTGGATGAAGCTGTTCACAGTTGTTCAGTGAGACAGAAAGTGAAGCTGCCAAAAAAAAACCCTGTTGAAATAGTGATTTTAAAACTTAAGGTTTTATTCAAGAAACTGTGGCGCCTAAAGGGTTAATCAGAATCAGAAATACTTATTTAATCACAGGAGGAAACTTGACCATAGTGACCATAGTTCTTAATGCAATGCAGCAGTAAAAAAAATAAGAGCATAAACAATTTGTACAGAATAAGCAGTAGGTACCAAAAGCAATGAGCACCACTGGTAAAGAAATATTTACATTATATACGTGATTGTTGTAGGATGAATGCAATTAAAGAGATATTGCTCTCTGAATAGGTGTTAACTTACCTTATCTCACACTATCTCACCTTGTCTCATATTGTAGTATCTCATCTCACTTCATTCTCTCATTTCATCTCATTTCACCTTTTTTTATCTAATCTCATCTCACCTCTTCATCTTGTCTCATCTCATTTATCCTCTCTCATCATCTGAGCTCATCCCTCATTTATCACATCTAACCTCATCTTATTATTTAAACTAATCTCATTTCACTTTATTTCAATTCACCTCATTTCACCTCATATCATCTGATCAAACATGTCATAATAAATGAATCAGTCGAAAGAGGTCTGGCACATTTTCCCATGTGTCCATTACAGACTTATCTTCAGGGGCCAGTTGTTCAAAACATTTATCTTGGACCAAAATGATCCAGAATTACAAATCCCTTTTCTTTTTTTTTGCAATCCAGGATCAGGTTATCTGTCATGTTTCTACGCTTTTTTTTCTCATGCAACATTGGATTGGATCATCTTGATCCAGATACACAGTTTTTAGGATGACTGTATCCAGATTACCCGTGCTCTAAATAGGACAACATTTCACAATATGGGCAAGCAGCTCTTTAAAGAGCAACAGGTAACACTAAATGATACAAATGTTGTATTATTTGACAAATTTTAAAGTTTTACAGTGTTT
Source organism: Thalassoma bifasciatum (assembly GCA_008086565.1). Lineage (NCBI taxonomy): Eukaryota > Metazoa > Chordata > Actinopteri > Labriformes > Labridae > Thalassoma > Thalassoma bifasciatum. Next base: position 1,976 of record RPOG01007760.1, on the reverse strand, counting down.
TCCTCCTTGAATTCACCTTGAAGTCCTATCTCCTGTTGGTATCAATCCTGTTTATTTTGGATCAAAATGATCCAAATCTAACTGAAAAGTTTTGAACACCACAAACTGAAGGATTGGTCCAGATTAAAACTAGGATCTGTTTATGTCACTTAATCCAATTTCAGGATCTGTCTTTACCTTTTTTAATGACCTGTTTTCAAAATTTGATCCAATCTGATAAAACAATCTGATCAGATTACCTTTGAATAACTGGCCCCAGAGTCGATGAGCTACCACAATCACAGATGAGAAACTCGTGCACCCTAACCCTCTTTGACAGAGAATAGAGGAACAAACCTCCTGAGACTGAGGTAACAGTTTCTCATGAGTCAACCCCTAAGTTTTCAATCAGTCTGAGGCCTCTTTAAGTTGTAGTGATGATAGCTACAGTGTTTAAATTAATGACGTTTGCCTTATTTTGTATGATAGTATGAGTTGTAAATGACTGAGAGAAGTTAGAGTTGAATAAGTTGAATAATGTAGGGTAAACAGGTGGTTATGTAAATCAGAATCCCTTCATGGTGAGCGCTCTGGCCTTTCATGTCTTAGTACTTGGCACAGGGTTGGGGTTTAAATTTGCATTACCACCTGTTCACCATACATCATCCCTCACCTGTTGTAGTTTTGTAGACACTTTTTAGAAAAGTTTACTTTCCCTCAAGACAAACACATAGGCTGTTTTCCAAACCACCTACTACATACTACACGTGATAGTAGTGAGTGGACCTACTACGATCACATGTAGTGTGTGGTATCTGACTGTTTTATTGGGTCTGTTTTGTAGTATATTGTTTCCGAAAGTGGAGCTGATGGATTTTTTTCTAATGTTTAATTTTATCATAAATATAGAAAATAAACCATGGGTATATTTGGCATTTCAGTCATTAATTCACTATGTCCATCAGCGGTGAAGTTACAGGAACAATAAAATTAGATAAGTTATATTAGAAGTTAATAAAATACATAGAAAAATAAATTAAGCATGAGAAGGGAATAGTAGTTGTAAATGTTTTTTGAATGTGTTTTGTTTTTTCCCTTGTTTTTCAAGGAACCTTGTGAATTCATTAAAAAAAAAAAAATTCAGGAAGAGATTTCAGGGTTCTGTTTCTATGAAGTTTGTAAAGTTGTCGAAGTTTATAACAGCAAAATAGCCATATTTCATTTTTAATATTATACCAAAAGTTATCGTGTCATGAAAATATTTTTTTCTATATTCTTTTTAATTTCTTTTACAACAGATGGAAAAATTCGTAGGCTGTCGGTTGAAAAATAAAGTGAATAAGTGATTTATACAGGCTTCAATGAATTCCGTTGAAGTAAACACCACTTTAATGATGAAGTGAACAGATTTACAGATATTTCTTTCATGTCACTTCATTCCCATCTCACAGACTGTCTAATATTGTTGTTGTTGTATTATAGTTGTGCTGACTTATTCCAGTAGGTGTGAGCAAGACCCTGTTTACACGACAACTGTTTCAGGTGAAACGTGAAAGTATTGTTGCGTTCCGTTTGCACGAAGATGGCGTTTTTCACTGACTGAAAACGCAAACTTTTGAAAATGCAATCCAGAGTGGAACTTTTTGAAAATGCTGTTTTCACTGTCCCTTTGTAAACACTAAGCCAGGGAAAACCTGGAAACGCTGACATCATGTTCAGTTCTGTGCATGCGCAATAAGCCTCTTCTGTGCCAGGCACGAACCAAACAACAACAACAACAACATCAACACCAACAGTGACTATTCTGTCCCCTTCGTTCGCAAGGTCTGAACTACGTGACAGGTAGTTAAACAGATGTGCTGGATCTTGAAAAGGATGAAAGTGAGACTCAGACGTAGAAGAAGGTTGAGACCGTTTACTTGTCTTTGTCACAAAGATTCCTTACAAGCTGATCCCTAACACGATCTGTGAAACTGAAAGAAACACACAATACAAAA
>RPOG01007758.1:0-16786 GCA_008086565.1 Thalassoma bifasciatum | reverse complement strand
CTGCTTTGAGGAGATCAAAAGGAAATAAATCTAGTTTTCAAGACACTAAAATAAACACATGACTTTTTTATGCTCATTGTTTTCTTTGTTGTTTTTTTAACTTCAGGACTTTTCAGCAATTATTCACACAATCTCAAGGCATCAGGAATGTACTCAAACATTTTTTGTCTTCGAATTTAAATACTAAAAATTAACCTAACTGTTTCAGATCTAAATTTTCAGTACAGCAAAAGTACCAGCAAGTTAACTAACAGTTTATGTGGCATGTGTCTTTTGTTTTGCTTTTGCAAATTTGAGGGTGAACTCCGGGGTTTATCTTGAAAGTCAAAGTGTCAGTTTCATCACCCCATCACCCTTCTTTAACTGAATGTAGTTTCACCTTGTTATGCTCCTAAGATGAGCTAAGATTAAAATGATCCTGTTGTAATCTTGAGCAAATGTGAAACTTAACGCTAAAGTTTGAAAAATCTCCAGTCGCTACTTTTGCAATCTGTCCCCATTATTTGCTGATATCAGCCAGTCATTGATTTTTTTTTCTTTTTTATACAGCCATCCTCTCCAGGCCCAACACTCCACATGCTGCAGTAATAGCATAACATGATTCAGTCCATCTAGAAGGTTTTTCAGCCTGCTTTACAAAGGGCTTTTAAGTTTCAAGTGTCAGCTCTCAGTGCTGCTCGGAGCTGATTCTGTTCCCTGAAGAAAACTGACCAATCCAAAGAAAGCAGCGACGGGGGGCCTCCAGAGACAGGAGCTGAAGAGCTTTTTTCTGGGACAGGGTTTGGAATAAGATAAATAATATGAACAGTGAAACATGAGTTTTTCTATTTCTCCTCAGCAGCTGATTATTCTGACTGTTTTGCTGAAGTGATGTAGGAAATGGAGATGTAAACACACTGCTGCCACAGAAAGAGCTAAGGATGCAGGAGCAATGAAGTAGCAATGCTTTCACTGAGATAGTTAACCCATTGGTTGGCTGCCTTCACTTCTGTCTCTGTTGCCAAGAGACCATGGGCTTTTCTCTGCTCCAAGGCCAAAGGTTGACCTCTGACTTGGACTAAAAAGTGAAAACTGTTATTACTTCAGGGAACAGAAAAGCTCTCTTTAACCGGCTTTTTGGTGATTCACCACTCTTTAAATGTATCAGAGGCAAAATAGACTTTTCAAACTCTCTGCTACCTGAGTGACTCAACACAGAGAGTAAGCAAAGCTCAGAGAGCAGAGCAGCATGGAGAGGATGAGACTTTATTGGACATACTGTATACATCTTTTTATTAGCTAAACTCAGCATTAATATTCAGTCCAATAACCTTCCCCTCCCCATCCACAGTCTGTCTGATCCTCATTTACTTTGTCCTGCTTTCATTATTGTTAAGGCTTGGAGAAAATACTGATGGAAGGAGGATGATTGGAGGCTTGTACTGAGCAGATGGCTCTGTTTCAAAATAAAGCTCCTTAATGCACAGAAATTAAAATAATCCAGACTCAGCTGTAAATCAGTGTTAATAGAATACTGCTAAGCAGGGCGTAGAACAGAGAAACATGTTCCTAGTTCTTTTAACTGCTTCTTCTTTTATTTCAGTTTGGTCTGCTTACAGATTTAACTCCATCAAAACAGACTGATGATTGGGATCTCTCTCACTCCATCCATACTCCATACATGACAGTGACATGACCATACATTGAGTGTTCAATGTCTTAAACAATACCCTGTCAGAATTGTCATTAGCTTAGTTAAAAATATCAGCGGCAGGGGTGGGAGTGGGGGTGGGGGCTGGGGGGTTCAGCCCTGTGGTGGAGTCAGCCATCCCAAAACCAAACTGTTTGAGATGTGTTCTTAGCACACAGAGTCCACATGTTCGGTGTCCGAAGATGAAACACTGAACCCCACGCTCATCTCACAAGTATCTCCACTGGGATAAGCTGTTTAAATTTGATGAGTCAGTACAGATGGACACTGGCTGAATGTACAGGATTGCAAATGTAAGATGAGTGTAGTGTGAATGGTGGTGGGTGAGAATTCTGTGAGTCAAGCTTGTCAAGTTGAATCGAGGTTGCAAAGTTCTGGGTTTTTTTGTAGGGCGGGCTTAACAATTTGCAGAAATAATCTAATTGCTATTATTTTTCCCTGTGTTGCAATTGTGATTTTTTTTGTATGATTATTTCTAGATACCCAAGCCTATGAGTTTTTATACAAACCCATCATGTGAATGGACACTGAAATTAATTTTAGAATAAAAACACACCCTTTTTTTCTTTGGTACCCATGACTGCTTTTTGCCCATTTTAGTCACAGTTCAGCTTTTTCCACCACCACTTTTGGACCATTTCTGCTACCTTCTAACTATTTTTTTTGTTTGTTTTCTTCCAACTTTCTTTCCATTTTTCGGTTGCCTTTTGCTCTTTTTTTTTTACCACTTTAAACTATTTCTTTGTCACTCTTTTCCCATTGTTACTATTTTCTGAGTATTTCTTAAGATTTCCCCCAGTTTTCTTGCCAATTTTTGCTGGTTTTTGACCATTTTTAGATTTATTTTTATTGCTACTTCTTGCTGTTTTTGCTACTTTTTATCACTTATTTTTGTTCCTGCAAAGACAGTTTTCGATATTTTGTGTCAATATTTGATTGAGCAGGGTTGAGAAACACTGGTGTAGAGCAAAAAAAACATTGACTGAAAGAAGTTTATCTGGTATTCTGACACATTTTAGGTTAAATAGATAAACATTGCACTGTCTGAGACTAGAATACTGCAACACGCCATATCACAATTGAATCTAATTTGCAATTAATTGCCTTATTTTATTGTGTTTCAGGTATAATTTAAGGGATGTAGCATTTTTCTGTCTTGGGGTTTCTTCTTTAGTGTAAACCCAGTTTTGAAACACTTTGAAAAGAGTGCAGTTAATATTTTAGGTGTGTTTTCTCAATAATGTAAGAGGCACAGCTATAATGCCAATTTGAAAACTTAAATTTTAAAAAACATAAATTTCATAAAGGGAATGAATTATTTAGTCTCGGTACAGTCTGAAAAAATAAATTTGAAAAAAACTTTTTCTGCAGAACAAGCCACCTTTATTCAACTTTGTTCAACTTTATTCAACCCAACTAACCTCTTCAGGAATAAAAGAACATACTGTATCTAAGAGAAACTTTTCCTGTCCCTCACTGTTTGAGAACCACAGCATCTGATTAAACACGGATTTCTAAACATATTCAGTAACTTCTCCCAGCAGCTGGAGCACACGTCTCCCCTGTTCGCTGTCACAGTCTGTACACAAACGGGAATTTTGTCGCTACTTTTGAAATTAATCTGGAGACTCTGCAGATTCACCTGGAAAAACACGCTCAGTAGCATCAAAACAACATCACAGCAGCTCTGCTCTCCCTTGATGACTCTGCACGTGTGTTTGGCCTACGTTCAGGACTTGACTCTGCAGTGGGGGGGGTCCAGGGGTGCAGGGGGGGGCTGCTGCTGTGTGACAGAGTGGGTTTGAATGTGTTTGCTCATGAGAGACAGCAGGACGGTGAAAAAGACTGGAAGAAAAGGAGACGGCACCATATGCAGCGGTGCACATTTTGCTTTGCGTGGATCAGGGTTTGTGTCTTTCTGTCTGTTATATGTGTGTGTGTGTGTGTGTGTGTACGTGTGTGTGTACGTGTGTGTGTGTGTGTGTGTGTGAGTGTGTGATTTCAAGGCAGAGCTGTGCACGTCTGTGCTCAAGTCACAGGTGTTGCAGAGACAGCAGAAACACCACGAGGACACTAACAGACAACCAGCTGCATTCACAGGGAAAAAAAAAGCCTCCTGAGAGTTTTCCCTCTTCTTCTGGCATCAAATAATAAAAAGAAAAACATCCAGATTCACACTTTGGCCAAACACAAATGTGGAAAGTGTGTGTAACAGTTCAGAGATCAGTTAAGTTCTTATTAAAATATGAATGCAAACATCTGGTTTGGCCTGGCAGTTAAAGTGTTCACCCCATGTATAAAAGGAAAAGTCCTGTTTGTGCTCATTCTATAAAGGCTTAATCACTACTGTTAAATTTTCCAGCTTAAAATCACAGTAATTACTGGCTAAATGATGAATGACTTTTACAGTAATCTTCATAGTTATTTACTGCTAAATATTCTCACAGTAAGTTCTTGTAACTACACAGCCGTAATGTTACAGAAATTTTTCATGAAATAACTTTATTCAATAACTTAATTTCTCCTTCCCTTACACTTTTTTAACCTAGTTTTACAGCTGTCATGTTACCATGAGTGAGGAGGGCACACAGTGGACATGATAGCCTGCTGTCCATAAGTGTATCGCACTGGTAACACAAGCTGTCTTTGCCCAGGCTGTCTACTCTTCATGGCTTGTATGTTGGATTATAGATTAAGACTGCAAGTTGTGGTAAAATACTGCCTTCACTGTGGGGCCTAGACGGCTGGTTCATGCCTCATGTCCACTGTGCACCCTCCTCACTTATGGTTATAACGTATAACAGTATTTTCCTCCAAAATGTATGTGTATCTATTCGTTTTCAGGGTATATTGTTATCATTGTAACTTTTTTTTTTTTACAGTAAAAGTCTTAATAAAGTTCCCATAAGTCAATTCAAAAGTTTCAAAATTTACAGCAACACACTGTGATATAACAGAGGATTTAGATTTCAGTATTTACTGTGAAACATCAGTTAAATGTATGACATAGTGTCACAGTAGTTTTTACAGGTATTATTTGTGATATCACAGGGGCTTTTTATTACAACATTTAACTGCAAAATAATAATGTTAAAAACTGTGACATCCTGGTCATTTCTAACAGTGTATGCATATGTGGAAAGGAATGACATCTTTGCTACTTTTTCTTCTGGTGGTTACTCAGTTCGGCTGAAAGTTAAAGGGAAAAAAAGATTTTTTAAAAAGTGTAAAAGGTGTTTTTTTTGCCCCATAGCTCTGATGAGATGAATATAAGAAGAAATTGTCCAGTCAGGGTTATTGAAGTCCATTTCAAATTGGCCTCAAGAACATATTTTTATCTTCCCTGTCTCATTTTAAATTAAGACTGGTCAAGACCCACATTAATAGGCAATCAGTCCAAGTGATATCAACATATGATTTGATCAAGAGAAAATACAGATGTTATGTAGATTAAAAACCTGGCTGAGAAGGAGTTCCTTATCGCTGAATTCAGAAAGGAATGAAGTCATTGTTCTTGAACCTGAATGCCTGTCCTAGAGAAGCTCTTTTTTTTTTGAGATCAACAAATTAGAGGGAATCAGGTTTTGTCTAAGAGTGATGTAGTAAAACTAGTCCATGCTTTGGTTTCCCCCAGGTTTGATTACTGCATCTCTCTTTCATCAGGTCGTTCTTAAAAGTCTATTAGGACTCTTTAGCTGGTCAGAAGACTGCAGCTCAGGCACTGACTGAAACCTGGAGGAGAGAGCACATGTGTAAAGTGTCAGTCTCTCCTCTTTGGTGACTTATGAAATATAAAAATTCTATGTAATATATAAAATCTAAAACAGAATTTTTTTGCAAATTACACGAGATTCCTGGGGGAAATGACATTATGGGAGGCAGGTGGGAGATGGGTCTGAGATACAGAGGAATCCTTGACAAAACTGAGTGTAGCAAGTATAAGAGTGGGTGCAATTCCCCCATTCAAACCTGTTCACACCACCGATTAACAGCCTCACCACTATCATCAGCATCCTGTTGCTTTCAGAACAGTAGCAGTGTGCACAGCAAAATTTGGTATCAATCCAAAAATAGATTAAATATATAGGGTTAATTCCTGATATCAATACCAATATCAATCCTTTTTTTTTACAAAAAAAAAAGCTCGTCAAAAGGACTCAAGAATAACACACAACCACTAAAAATAATGTTAATAATAATTGTTGTGTTTTATTATAAAAAGTACATCAACATATTATATATGTGTATTATATTCCTTAATTAAAGTTATTCCTTTAATCAAACAAATTCTGGTGGATTAGCTATTACAGAAACAAAGTAAGAAAAAAAGCAATCTACTGATAATCTTAAGTATCTGTTTCACCCATTTCCGCATGATCTCAACAAGTATTGATCAATATTGATACCAACATTGGTATCAATATTTTCAATCAATCTGCCCACCATTAAAGAACAGACTAAATCCAACTGTTGTAGCTGACACTTTTCTTCCTGTTGTCATTAGGTGATATGAGACCCACATAATAAGATCAGTCTATTAGCAATAATCTGAAGTTCCTCAAATGGTTCTCATGAGAGATGTCAACATTTAATGAAGCATCAGTTTAATGACTGTCAAGAACTTAATGGGACACAGTTTTATATTTAGGGACCATTTACATGACAATGGTTTTGAGGTGAAGCGCAAAAGCATAGTTGTGTTTCAGCCGACCTAAAACACAGACATTTGAAAACGCCATCCAGGGTGGAAATGTTCTGACTTGCCATTTCTACTGTTGCTGTGTAAACCGGGAGCAAGAGTTTTCACTGAAAACACTGTTTAATGTGCATGCTCAGCTCTGGGCATGCACATTAAACAGCGCACACGCAGAATGTGCATTTATTGCAGCTTTTCTGCATTCAGAGAAGAAGCTTTTGGTATAAACTCCAGATGATCAGCCCACCTCTTCTTCAGTCTCTATACAGTTGTTGTGTGTACGGCTTCTACTGCTACATTGCCATCTACAGTCCTGACATGTGTGCTACAGCTTTTGAAGTTCTTCAGCATTTCTGTGTAAACACATTTTTTTCAGTACATTTTTTTGCCTTTTAGGATGAAATGCTGTCAGGCCTTAGTCTCCTATCATGTGTATTAAAAACATGTGGTCTCATGCTCAGCCATCAGGGGTGTGTGTGAGAATCACAGTGTGTTTCAGTGATCAGCTGGTTGAGAGTGTTAAGCTCAGAGCTCATAGAAGACGTTCACGTCTGTGTCATGGTTTTACTCTAAAAGCTCAGGTAGCTCTGATACTGGAGCTCTAACATGTCAGCAACATCAGCAACATCTCAACATTTGTTCCAACCAATGAACTGATTGTTTACTCACTCAAATGACACCTTCCTATCTAGACATGTTTATTGTCATCACTGAATCATCACCTCACTGCCAGTTTGTGTAAGGCTTATTTAAAAAAAAAAAAAAAACAATAAAGGGTTTCCAACATTCAGCCACTGTGAAGTGTTATCCTTTATTTGATCCTCTCCCATTCTTTTCAAAGCTGCTGCATTAAAGTTACTGTGTCATTTTTTTGTGCTTAATTCCTCTTCTATAGCTTTAAATATTTCCTTTTCACCTCAGCTCCTCTTGATCCACACTGAGTGACTGGGACTGCATAAAGTCTATTGTGAGTATGAGAAATAAAAGCAGCGCTGCACTCCTGGGAGCTCTCTGACAATGGAGCAGCCTTGGCCTAGATGCAAATCATCCACTCGCATTCAGACGACTCTGCGGCGTGCACGTGTGCTCGTGCACGTCGGAGTGAGCACACACAGAGGTGTGCTGTGCTACCTCCTCATTAGGTGGCTCCGATAGAAGTGCTAAAACCATGTGCCCGAGTGGAGGTGGGGGGGATGAAGGGAGCTGAAAGGAAAACAGAGTGGAAGGATAAAGAGAGGTGAAAAGAGAAAGGGATGGAAAGAGAGAGAACAAAGAGGAGGAAGCATGGAAAAGAGAGGAGGTGAAAATCAAAGGAGAGAAGTGAGAAGAGGATACAAAGTGTAGTTTGGGGAGAAGAGTGTACATGTGCCGATTTTGTGTGTGTGTGTGTGTGTGTGTGTGTGTGTGTGTGTATGTGTGTGTGTGTGTGTGTTCAGTTGTTTCGACGCTGGGCAATACACTCAGTTATGTGGCTGGGTTGCAGGATAAGTGGTTTAATTGGTACCTCAAGGAATAGAAGAGACTTAACAACAATGGAGTGATACTAATGGGTGAGCTGCAAGGCCACGGTGACACACACACTCACACTCACACACACTCACACTCGCACAATCATTTCATATAAATCCTAAAAATGATTTAACATTGATCACGGACTAACCAAAAATCACCTTCACTTCATAATTAGATTTGTCATTTTATATACCTTTAACACTTATCACTGACTTTAACTGTTAGTCACTATAATCTCTACACACAACATGTAACATGTACAAAGGTGCTCTATGTCTTAGGTCAAAGAAGTGTTCTGGTTTCCCAGCATTTTCATAATAGTTCAAAGCTGGTCAGTTTCAGCAGGGTAAGCAAAGCCCAGTTTAAAAAAAATTAATAATTTCTAATTTACTTTTCACACTGTTGGGTTTAACCCTGTGGTGCATAGTGGTCACTACAGTGGACACCTATTTAAATTATTTACTTTTAAATTCAATGGTTCATGTGGTGGAAATTCATATTAACCTGTGTCAGGATATTTTTATCCTTCTTAGGGCCTGAAAAAATGTTTTCAATGTTTTTCCAAACATGTATATTTTCAAAAAGTTAAAGACAAACATTTGAGGGTGAAAAAGCTCATAAACTATAAATTATTCAGTGTTAACACTCTGTTGCATGAATTATAAAAGTCAGTGTCAGGATTTTTCCATTGAGTGTTTTAATTGTCTTAAGGCATGAAAAAAAGTTTTCTTTTTTTTCCCTTTAAATGTTTGGAACGGAACATTCAACATAAAACAGTGTGAACTTTTTTTGTGTGACTTCTTTCCTTTTCTTTGTTTCTTTTTTTTAGGGGGGGGTTATTTCATGAATAATCTTTTTTAATGCTTTGTAAAACGTTTTAACTCTCTTTCATCTATTTTAACACTGATAAATTTATAGTTTATAAGCTTTTTCACCCTCAAATGTTTGTCTGTAATATTTTTAAAAATATATATATGTTTGGAAAAAAAATTGAAAACATTTTTTAGGCCCTAAGAAGAATAAAAATATCCTGACACAGGCTAATATGAATTTCCACCACATGAACCATTGAATTTAGGAGTAAATAACTTTTAAATAAGTGTCCACTGTAGTGACCACTATGCACCACAGAGTTAAAATGGATGAAAGAGAGTTAAAATGTCTCACGAGGCATAAAAAAAAAAAAAGATTATTCATGAAATAACCAAAAAGCTTGCTTAAAATAAGTAAAGAAGCTTACTTACAAAAGAATGAAGATAAAAGAAAAGGTGTATTTACATTAAGTTCACACTGTGTCATGTTGAATGCTCAGTTACAAATATTTGACCAAAAAAAGGGGAAAAATTTTATTCACTCATTCAAAATCACTCAAGGGGGGCGCGGATGGCCGAGTGGATATGGCTGCGCACCATGAGGCTTGCCCCGGGTTCGAATCCGACCTGTGGCCCATTTCCCTCATGTCACTCCCCACTCTCTCTACCCTTTCCGACACTATCCACTATCCTTCTCTATCAAATAAAGGCACAAAGGCCAAAAAAATAACTTAAAAAAAAAAAAAATCACTCAAGGGAAAAATCCTGACGCTGACTTTCATAATTCATGCATCAGAGGGTTGAAAAGGTTCTAGAGTTCTAGAGTTTCAAAATGCAAAAAGAAGAAAAGGGAGTAAGACGGAAAAACATATTTGAGTAAGTAATTTATTGCAAACAATGAAAGTGAAATGTTCTGTTCATTTGCTGATCAGAAGTTTAAGAGCACAGCCTTTAAAAGACACAAAACTGTGGATTTTCTGTCAGGTGTTCACTCTGTCATGACCTCCTGATGGTAAAGGTCAAAAATCTTTTGAACATGGTCGGACTGTTGAGCTGCATAATCAAAACCTCTAACAACACAACGCCATCACTGCTGAGGTTGGACGCAGTAAGACAGACTTTTAGAATTTATGATAACATCATGAAGGTTGTGGAACAAAAAAGTCAAGTGGTCCACCCAAAAACATTTCAGCAGCAGTGAACCAGAGGATCTGATTGGCTGTTCATCAGACACTAGTCAATCCTCGACCCAAATTGAGGCTGTTACTGGAGTCGACTGCAGCCCAATAATCATCAGATGGCGTCGGAGAGAAATGAACTAAGTCTCTCTCCTTTGATGCCACTAAATTTCCTGTTTGGACTTTGACAGAGAGCATCATGGGACACTTAAGGGGCAATAAAGTTTGACTCTCTGAGGAGAAAAAACTGAACCTTTATGGTCCTGATGAAGTCCAACATTACTGTTATGACAAGGAGATCCCACTGTTTTCTAGGCGGCACAGGAGTTATATGGAAATTTTGCACAGGATGTCCTTCATGACTGAGGGCCCTGCTCTGTGTGCTAACTAACTGACTGACTGGGTTTTTTGACAGGACAACACTGCAGTTCATAATGTCCAGCTGACAAGGGACTTCTCCTTCATTCAGAGGGATAATCTCACTCTTTCGCAACATCCTGCTTGCTCCCCTAATCTAAATCACCTTGAGAATATTATGGGATGCATGGAGAGGGAAGTTACAAAAATGGACGTCAGTTCCAGACAGTGGATACCAAACATGAAGCATCTTCACCACTTGGGGCAACGTTCCCTCTAATCCCCCGAAAACACTCACATCAAACATGAACAAACTCATTTTTGAAGTGATCAACAAGAACGGTGAGTCCTCTTTTCTAACTTTGATGTCTATTTTAGGGGTTTTCAGGTATTTTTTTAAGCTGTGGTCTTCAACTTTTGATCATTACGTTTTGAAACTCTACCTAGAACCTTTTTAAGATCCAACAGCATATAATAAGAATTAGTTCTGTTTTCAACTAGTCTCAAAATTTTGATCAGAAGTGTGTGTGACAATGATTTGTTCAGAACTTGAAACATATCTGCATGCAAGAGCAGCAAGCAAAATATCCAAGATTAAAATATCAGTTTGAGACACATCTGCCTGACGCGATTTGCAAAAACTCATCAGTGGTTTGATTTCCCAGAATGCACTAGAAATTATCCATCCGACCTCGATTGAAGAAACATTTTAAAAGATGTTTATTCTCCTCTCGTGGAAGGATTTGATCAAGTTTGCATATTTATCATGTGGTTATTTCAGCAAACTAAAGGCCACAAATTGTAGAAGGCAAAAGAAAAAGGTTCCAGAGTGAAAAATATACAGTCGAGCTGAGACCATCCAGAACTTGAAACAAATACACTCTCTGCTCTGAGGGAGTGGGGGGACTAAGAAATGACAGCAGTGATGTTAAAGATGTGGCTGCAGGACATAAAAAGGAAATCTTGGCTCTCATTTCTGTAATCACTGGTATACGCCAGAATTACTAATATGTAAGCATCCATCCCCAGGGGTTTTCATCACCTCTCATCATCAGCCGAGTACAGACAGGAAGTGCTGATGAGTTCAGATGTAGATAATATCTCCAGTGACTGTATAAGGTTCTTTCTCTAACAACTTTGATGCCGTCACTTTCGTTTAACAGCCCATCCAGTGTTGCTGTTCTGATCCTGTCTGTTTGATGTCTCTTCCACTCGGCTCATAAAGCTTACAAGCTTTTTTGAGAGGGTAAAACATTTTTAAACTGTGTATCCATTCACGCGTTCAGCTGAAGGTCTCCAGTTTACAGGGTCACTCTTTAAACTGGAACACCGGGAGCTGACAGAGACACATTCACACTATCAGTCTCAAAGAAAGCCACTGTTTACATTGCAAGCAATTGCTGTTCATTCACAGCCCATTTTCAGCAGTAATGTACTGTTTTTATGTAAAAGTTGGATGCAATGTGCGCTGTATCCATGAGTGAGGAGGGCACACAGTGGACATAAGACAATGCTGTACATGGATGAATCACATGGGTGACTCACGCTGTCTACACCTATGGCTATCTACAATCTGTGGTGTTGACTGGCTGTCTTCACTTTGTGGCGTTGACTGGCTGTCTGTGGTCCACTGACAGTATTTCCCCACAAATTGCAGTTATATACAGCAATCCAATGTACTCTTTATACAATGTATTTTGAGGATTTTTCATTTAGAGTTCTACAGAAGAAGATACCATTATTTAATGATTTTCTTGATATCCGGTCTTTGCCATCAACAACCAGTCCAAGCTGAGGAGCGTGGACAGCCATTCTATGCAAGGGCACAGGCAACTGTGACCTATGTGATACACCCATGTACAGCAGGCTCTCCTGTCCACTGCATGCCCTCCTCACTCATAGTCTCACAGTAAAACGTGATGTGACGAGCAGTAAAATACTGTACATTTCCACTACAGTAACATAATGGCAAACATACTGCCAGTTATTTGCTGTTTTTCCACGTGGAAATTTGTTGCAGTGTAGGAGGTACTAAACCCATCACAGCCATCAGGTCATCTTATTGAGGAGAAAGGGAGGGGGGAATAAAAGCACTGTGGCAGCTTTACCAACTAGAAAACATTCAACTCTCGGGCCCCGCCCCCATTGTTCCAAGGCACCTTCGAATTTTTATTGACAAGGCAGGGCTGTAACTCCAGTCTGTCATCCAATCAGTGTTGCCAAATTTGCAACTGCGTACCAGTGGACATGAGACTCTACTGTATATGGGTGTATCACAAAGGTCACGCGAGCTGCTTTTGCCCATGCAGACAGTTTGGACCTGGTGTTGACAGCAAAATCTGGGTGTCAAGGATATAATCCAATGATGGTATCTTCTTGTGTGGAACTCTAAAAAGAAGTCCTCTGAATATATTGTATAAGCAGTACATTGGATGACTGCACGAGTAAATACTGCCGGTTTACACCGTGGACCACAGATAGCCAGGCAACGCCACAGAGTGTACACAGCTGGTCAACACCACAGAGCCAAGGCAGCTGGGCAACACAACAAAGTGCAGCCAGCCATACAGCAAAGACAGCATGAGTCCCCCCCCCCCCCCCTTTGTAATNTACCAGTGGACATGAGACTCTACTGTATATGGGTGTATCACAAAGGTCACGCGAGCTGCTTTTGCCCATGCAGACAGTTTGGACCTGGTGTTGACAGCAAAATCTGGGTGTCAAGGATATAATCCAATGATGGTATCTTCTTGTGTGGAACTCTAAAAAGAAGTCCTCTGAATATATTGTATAAGCAGTACATTGGATGACTGCACGAGTAAATACTGCCGGTTTACACCGTGGACCACAGATAGCCAGGCAACGCCACAGAGTGTACACAGCTGGTCAACACCACAGAGCCAAGGCAGCTGGGCAACACAACAAAGTGCAGCCAGCCATACAGCAAAGACAGCATGAGTCCCCCCCCCCCCTCCTTTGTAATTCATCCATGAACAGCAGTGTCTCATGTCCACTGTGTGCCCTCCTCACTCAGGGTTACATTGCACATTGCATCCAACCCCAGAAAAAAACACCCACTCTTCCACAAATACTGTATTTTACTGTGATTTAAAACATTAGCATACCATTATGGGTCTTTGTGTTTTCGCTTTAAATTTACTAGACCACAATACATTGCTGACTACAGTACACAACCATATGACACAAAAAAAGTAATTACTGCTGAAAAGTGGCTGAAATTTAACAGTAATTGCTTACAGTGTAAATCGATAAACTAAACTAAATCAAATCAACAGCAGGGGTGTTAGAGAGCTCTGTCAGTTCAAAACGGCCTAAAATAAGCCAAAAAGTGGCTAAATCGGTAGCCATGTTGCATGTGTTCTCTTCATGCTGACTGTGATGAGACCATGTCTTGTAAGCAGATGCTTTCTAATAATGTAGGTGGCCATGCCTAAGTGGGCAATCATGCTTGAGTACAGCAGGGTTGGAATGGCCAGTGTGATCCCACCTATTACCACAACACTGGCAACACTGGATCCACTATAAACTGGGATGGTGTTATCCTGAGCTCTACACTCGCTTTTTTATTATTATGGGGTTTTTACCAGTCATAATCCAGGATTCAAGTCAGCAAAAAGATTTTTCATTTAATTCAATAAAGCTGCACTAAGACCTCCTTACAGACTGTAGAGATAGATTCTGTCGTGATCAATGTAAATGTGTCTTGTGCCGAAGGAAATCCTCCCTGAACTCTCTGGGGTCACAGTGACTGATTACTTAAGAATGTGAATTATCCGAAGCCCGTGAACTCAATTAAATAGAGCATTTATGCTGTTTGCTACTCTTTAGTCTAAGATAGCTTCATACATAACAGTCTGAGAAACAAGAGCTGTGTGACAAGACATTCAAACAACCACTTCACCTGTCAATTCTGAAGGTTAGGTCCTCTAATCTTTAGCTTTCTACTCAGAATCTATGCAGTTTGCTGAGATGATGGCTTTAGGTACTGTACAGATTTCCCTCTAACAAAACACAGCTCTCAGATCAGCAGACTCACGCTGAGACTCTTAATACATTAATGATGCCTGGTCAAGAGGACTTAACTCCTCTGGAAGATGGATGACAGAAATACTTATAAATAGAGAGCTGAGATGATGGTAATGAAAGAGGGAGGAATGATGGATAGACACAGGATATAGAAAAATGGATCTGTTGAATGAGATGGGATGTTCTGCATCTTTAATCAGTGCCATCAGGCGTCCAGCTCATCGGTGAGAGGCTAAAAAAGGGGAAGAAGTAAGGAAAGTGAGGGAAATAATAATGTATTAAAGTAGATGTGAGGACTGTCTAAAAAAGCTAGTGTTAGCACTGGCAATCACTTTGCTTCCCACAAGCCTTTGTCCCCCACTATCATGATGAACCAACACGGAAAAATGGAAGTAAAGCAGATCTTCTTTTCAACACTCATTTTCTTCTATTTTTTTTTTAAAGCAGATACAACACAAAGAGGTAACATATTCATCAAGTTACGTACAGCTATTGTTTGAAACATGACAAAAAACAAACTTTGTGAACTCAGTATGTAATATGGTTAAGTAGCCGGCTTCATTTAGTTTTACTCACAGCCTGGTGCTCTGAGACATGTCAGTACCATGAAACAATCGTGAATCCTGGTTATGTCCTACCAGTGCTCATCTACCAACTCCAACCTCACCAAGCAGAGCAAACATAACCTGGCTCTTCATTTTATTGATGGATTCTCAGGTTTGAACAGATCACTGTCGTATAACTGCTGCAACAAAGGGTTGGAACAAACATTGTCACAACAAATCAGCCCCTGTTTAGGCCTTTAGCTCATGTTTTAGCCTCAAGCTTGTGTTTTAGTCTTTAGCCTGTTTAGGCATTTAGCTTGTGTTTTGTGCTTTAGCCTACCACTCTCTCTTTTGGCTTTCTTCTGTTCTGTTTCTGTCAGACAATCAAGCAGCTGTTTCGACCATTACTACCAAATAAATCACAGAAATCGTTTTCAGCAGAGAAAAACAGGGACCACTCTTCTGACTGCTTAACTTCATCAGCAGGTTTGGTGTTGTCTTAGAGACTTCAGTGTGCCGTAAATAAATCTGGTCCAGTTCAACCCAATCACGGAGCTGAGAAATTGCATTTAGAAATAACCATTTTAAGTTCTGGAAATCACATTTTAAGGAGTAGATTAGAAATACCAAGTGATTCCACTTTATATATATATATAAATATATATATAATTTTAAATTGTCAAAAATGACAACTCTGGTAGCTTTGTCAAACAGTTCAGCTTTCAAGAACACACCACTTTCAAATGAATGGTGTTAGCTTTGAAGGAAACAAAGACTATTCTGAATAAGACAAACATTTTCACATATATTTCCCCTCAAACTGCTCTGGAATCTGTCAGAGCTGGGGCATCTAACAGTCATGTTGCATAACTCACTGTAATCATTTATCGGTATGAGAAACTCAATGCCCCTGTGAAACAACTGGAGTCAGTAAAATGAATATTATCTGAAGATGAATGCTCGACAAAAATGCAACAAATTTCCTTAATGAAGCTCATTCAACAGTGCAGCATTCCCCGGCTAAATTGAAATATATCAAAGGACAGCTCATTGTGTCAGCAGCATTCTCCTTATTATATATCTTATAATACTGTAAAGCAGTGGTTCTCAACCTTTTCCAACTCAGGGCCCACTTTTAAGTCTCAAAAATGTTTGCGGCCCACCTCCAACCCAATAGGTACAGAGGATATTAAATACCTTATTAGAACCTCATTCGTAACAATGACCCAAAATGTAATAACTGGTCAATAATGTAAGAGATTCTGAGCCCAATACAAAGTAACTTTTTGTCCAAAATGTAAAAATGTATCACAGTTTGAGTCAGTTATTACAATTTGGCTTTTAATACATTCTTATTGTTGTGTTTCAGGCTTAGCACTTTTGTTCAATTTTTGACAAGTCGTACTTTTTATTACATATTGGGTTGTTTTTATGTTTCAAGCATAGACTGTATAATGAGTGGACGTAGCGACGTTCAGCTCAAACTGAAGCCTCATGCAGATGCCCCGCCCCCTGGTGTCTGGCTGCAGTATAGGTCATAAGCCCCGCCTCCCCATGTATTCCAGATATGAGCCTGGAAAACTTTAAATAATTACGATACCAGGTAGAAACGTTTCTCTCATCTTTACACTAAGGTGGTATGATGATGTCATTTGGCTGCATGGTGTTCAGGTGTTTTTTTTTCTGAGAAGTTAGTTTCTCATTAGTTATTGGACGCTAAAAACCGTGTTATAAGTTTCGTTTTATGATGGTTGACAGCTGCCGTTCGTGAGTAGTTTTTATCGGGGATATAAGAAACTTCAGCAAGAGGAGCCAAAGGGAGACTAAACCTTCTGAAGAAGAAGAAATTAATATTTTTATTATATTCCACCGGAAATTCTCTACTGCGCAGACTCTGGCTGCACAATAGTGGCTAAAGAAACTGGGTTTTTGGCTTCAAAATCATAGAA
>RPOG01007757.1:4000-16788 GCA_008086565.1 Thalassoma bifasciatum | reverse complement strand
CAGAAGAGTGATCGATGGAAAAACACCGGCTGACGTCTCCTTTAAAAATTTACTGAAATGTTGTTAGAAACTGACACGAAGCCTGAGTCAAGAACTCTAAAAATACTGCACAGAAAACTCGAACAACTCATGGAAATGATTCAGGCTGAAAACATCCTGCTAACACTTTCCAAGGAAAGCGCTCACTTCCACACGATTTATTTCACCTCCAGCTCGTCATCGCGTCTGTTTCGTTTCATTCCTGCAGCCTGCGATCACTCAAGAGCACAAACTTGAGTCTAAGTTTAGAAGAACGACAGACTTTCTTTCCAGCAAACACTTTAAAGACTGATATAGATCTCAAAGAAGACACAAATCAGACGCTTTAATCAACCGTGCAATCGACCAATTGAAAGTATGTTTCACTTTATCTTGATACAACTAAAACACTAAGGGTTATTTCCCATAGCTCCACCCCCCTTCCAGGCCTCAAAAGGGCCAGCCAATCAGAGAGAAGGGGGTTTATGGCGCAGTGGTCTTAAAGAGACAGCAACTAAAACAACATGTTTCACACAGAGGCTGAAATCAGGGTTTTCTAAAACATCAGTAAGAGAAAAATGTCTGATTTTAAAAGCTGTAAATCATGTGAAGATACTACAGGGACACCAGAAGGACAGAATAATGCATAGAAAAAGCAGAATACTCCTTCTTTAATGCACATTTTGAAGTAGGCTGAAAACCCAAAGATTCTCAAAAGACGACAAAGTAGCTTAATAACTCATTCCTTTAAATAGGTACTTTTATTTGGCTGAAAAATATTGATGTGTATGTTTCAAGATTCACAATAAGGAGGCACTTGAAGAAAACATGGGCCACAAAGTTTCCTGCTTACATTACGCCAAACAGCTCAGAGACAAGCCTCAAAACTTCTGGAACAAAGTCATTTGGAGTGATGAGAGCAAAAGTGAACTTTTTGTCCACAACCATAAACATTGTTCCATTTGGAGAGGAGTCAACAAGGCCTATGATGAAAGGTCCACCATTCCTACTGTGAAACACGGAGGTGGATCACTGATGTTTTGGGGATGTGTGAGCTACAAAGGCTCAGGAAACTTGGTCCAAACTGATGAATGAAGGATGAATGCAGCATGTTATCAGAAAATACTGGAGGAAAATTTACACTCATCAGCCCAGAAGCTGCACATGAGACGTACTTGGACGTTCACACATGACAATGATCCAAAACACAAGGACAAGTGGACCTGCCATTGGCTACAGCAGAGTAAAGTGAAGGTTCTGGAGTGGCCATCTCAGTCTCCTGAGATCTCAAACCTGTAGTTCATGCAAGATAGAGCAAGAATTTACAGGAACTGGAGGCTTTTTGCCAGAAGAATGGTCAGTTTTACCATCTGAGAAAATAAAGACCCTCATCCACAACGAGCACAAAAGACTTCAAGCTGTCATTGATGTTAAAGGGGGATGGAAACTTTCAATCAGGGTCATTTTGGAAGTTTCTGTTGTCATTATGATTTGAAAGGAGTCATTTTTGTAGTAAATGTCTTCACCCAACTACTAACCATGAGTGACAGAAAGGTTCATATTTTCTAAATTCCTGTGTACACACTGCGGTAGACAACGATGCACATGTGTAGATAAAGTGTTTATTGTGCATTTAACTCTCTACAGTTTGGTCTGCTCCCATGCAGCTGAACACTGCTGCAGTTTCAGGCAAAAAAAAAATGAGAAAACCGTCTTTTATGGGTCATAAAGAGGCGTCAGTATTTACTTCATCACTTTCCTTGGAGCTGCTGCAAACACTAACTCCAGCGAAGCCACAGAGGAGGAACTGATTCACGCTTCCTCGTCTGACAGCAGATCACAAACCAAACAAGCCCATTTCCTGGACCGTTCGACTCTAATAAACACGGAGAAATCGATACGTATATAAGCAACTCGTGACAAACCCTGGGATGATTCAGGGTAGAAACGCAGAGCTCCTCGTTGCGCTGCAGGCGCGCGGAGATGAATGGCTAAATCTCCTTGTAAACTGTAGTAATCAGGCTGTGTGGTGAATAGTGCTGGAGAGCTGCCCTCCATAGAGAAGCACTCATCTTGAAAGATCAGGCCGATGGTTTTCACAGTAAACGCTCTCTCTCCATCACCAGCGCACTTCATTTGTTCTGCTTTCCTGCCGCAGCAGCCTGACTGCTCACTTTCTTATCTAATCTCTGCCACCGTAGACTGAACGCCTTATTCACTTACTGAATTATGGGCTCTGGGGCGAGAGCGTGTGAGCGTGTGTGTGTGAGTGAGCGAGCGTGTGAGTGTGAGGGGGGGGGTGTTCAACTCGAGTGATTTCAAATTATGAGGAAAGAACAATAACTGTGTGTGTGTGTTTGGGGGAACGATAAAAAAGAAAATGAATGAATGCAGTGATTAGAGCGGCTCATAAGGAGGAAAATATTGGCAGCGGTTCCCACGCTGCAAAAAGTGACGACTCAAGTTTTGCCTCAGGAAGCTTCTGTTTTTAACATCTCTGATCTTTTAAAGCAGGGGTGTCCAAACTTGTCCAAGCTCAGACGGACATGTTTATTAACAGTGAAAGTAAAATATGAGGGATTCTTTCGAGTGATTTCTGGACAAAAAACAGTCTCTAAATTTAATTAAACATACTTGTGTCATCAAAGACCTCAGAGATAAAACATCTCTTTTATGGATTAGGACTTTATGATGATTGTATCAAAGCCCATTACTCCAAATTGAAAATATAAAATAAAAAACTGGCTTTGCTGAGTTCTTTAATTTCCTTCTTGCCAATTTGAAGTCACAATATTGAGATAAAAAGTCAAATGTATCCCATGAAAAGGCAAAATTTCAGCTTCCTTTCTCAAAATCTTGATTTTTTTAATCTCATATTTTGACTTTTATCTCACATTTGGACTTTTCTTTATAATTTTGACTTCATTATCCCCAAATTTTGACTTGATTGACCCGAAATTTTGACTTTCAATCTCATAATTTTAACTTAACATGGAGAAAAATAATTTTCAAGACTGTTTAAAGACCGCTCTAAAAAAAATTAAGCCCCTAATATTTCTGAATCTGCATTTTTAACAATTTTTATGTATTCACTTTTTTCATTTATTTGCAATTTCATAGCTTTATGCCAGTCTTGTGTTCTTTTGTGTGTCTTCTAAACGCTCAACATTCATGAAGTACATTTTTGTATCATACTGAATGTTTTTCTTTGTACCTCAGCTGTTAGAGTTCTTAAGTTTCTGCAGATTGTTCAAAGCTTTAGATTTATAGAAGTAGACGATGAACACTCAATTTTTTTTCTGAGACGTGCCAAGGTTTTCTTCAAGCAACATGATTAATTTAAGTGACACATGATAAAAGCTGGGGGCCGCATGAGAATGGACCCTGGGCCACGGTTGACTTTTGCACACCCCTGTTTTAAAGCTTCTGAAACCAAACGTGATGTTTATCGACCAAAACACAAAGGAAACGTTGCCTGCTCATAAAGTGTTTCATAACTACGCTCTCATCAATCACACTTTCCACTTCAATCCATCCACTCTCTGCAGAAACTGTCCTGTCAGAGTCGCAGCAGGCTGCACTCACTCCCAGCATGCACTGGGCAAGAGGCAGGTCACCCCGCGCAGGTTGCCAGTCAATCACAGCCGACACGTGAAGACTGAGCAGACGAATCCCTGTGGGTTTGGTAGAAATGAAATTACAGCGGAGTGAGAATCAGCGAGGAGGCTTCTGAGTTTTAATTTGATGGTGAGTGATGGTTTGATGTGACCGCGTTAAGAAATCACACGTTTTAAAAAAGGTGTTGATGAAGTGTCTTAGAAATGATCTCAGTTAGTCCTGCAGGTATCGGGTTATCTCTGCAAACTATCATCACCAATGAGCTTCTGTTATTCTCAGGGTCAAAGTTCAGGTTCAGGTCAGACTCTTCAAATATCTCAGTCGTTGAATGATGTGGAATGTAATGTGGAAAATAACTTCATGATCAAGTTGTCCTCACTCTCAACAGTCGAAAATCAACTGTTGCTAAGATTGGTGGAGTTTTTTAGTGCTGAAAGATACAGGCTCTCATTTTCATGGGCTGATGCTGCTTTCGCTCCAACAATTTACAGCATAAAAATGACACAATCATAAGAGATGTTATGGGTCTCAATCTTCAAATAAAGAACATTTATTGAACTATACTTAATACCAAACCATGATTGGAAAAGAGAGGTAGAATATGTTGCAAATTTGCATGTTTTTAACTTTGCATCATGCAGTAAATTTGCAGAGCAGCTTCTTTTGGCCATTTGCATCCAGTGCATTTCCCATTTCTGCATTTGCATCAGACTTTTTTTTGCATGCATACTTGTTTATCTGGTTGCAGCTCTGATCAAAAATGTTTGCACCCATGCAAAACAACCTGGAGTTTTGGTATTCACCAGCAGGGGGCGACTCCTGTTTTAAGTACTGTTTAATTCTTAAATCAAGGTTGCACTTGGAAGGAAATATAACAAAAAAAAAGCTGTATTTTCTGGTGCAGTGGTTCCCTAAGAAAACGATAGTAAAAGAAAACAGCTGCAAAGCTCCTTCCAAAATCAAAAACTGCAGACGGAAGAAAAAGTTGATTCACACAAGCATCAGGAATTTTTCTTACACCATTTTTACATCAACGTTTTTGACTCAAATGTGATATTTTGTTCCGAATGTAAATGCTTCTTTTCACAAAGGCACATTTGATGCCAATTTTCGGGGACATATGACTCCTGATATAGTCTGTATGGACATTATCGTTCATCGATGTTAAAAAAATAAGTGCTCTTAAAATTGCAAAAAATCAAATTGGTGCCCAAAAAAATGCAAAAGATTCCAATCAGGAGTAAAGCATATCATCCGAGCCCCATCAAAAACTATTCGTGATTGCATATTTTATCCATTGTTGTAGAAATACAAACAAATCTAAGGGTCAGTGAAGGAAAACATTTGATTTAAAATTTTTCCAGGTGACCCTTTGACTTCTAAATCACTCTAATTCAGGAGAAGGATCCTTCCTTTTTGAGAGGAGACAAATGAGTCATTAGTCTAAACTTGGGAAGAGTTGACCTCCTGCTGTGATTCTAAGAAAAGCCAGAGAATCACAGAGGTCAACTTTATGGCAACTCGTATTATAGTTATTACGGTAATTCACTCTGGGCCTGGTCAGGTGATAACAGTCCTTACAGGTGATGACACGTTAGGAAAAGCTCTGACTCTGTTTACCGACAGAAAGCAGGAGTCAACAAGGACAAAGAGACAGATTTGACTCATTTACTTCTTAAGAAAACGTCTGTGAAAAAAAGTTTCTGCGTTTACTTTCAGTTCTGCTTCATCTATCCAGGAAACATGACACAAACAATCTGTATTTGACATTTAATGAACTATTTCCTGACATTTGGATTAGTTTGTACATAATAATTCCTTCCTGACTTTTTTCTTTTAAAAGCCTCTCTTTGTTGCTCTCCTCCTCCTTCCTCCTTTTCTATCCATTCCTTTGTTTTTCTCACACATCTTCCTCTTTTTGCTGTGATCATGCGGAAGCAGCTGTGCACCACAGACAATTACATAACTCTGTGTGTGTGTGTGTGTGTGTGTGTGTGTGTGTGTGTGTGTGGTGACACAGGAAGAATGGCAACAGAGACAAAAAGGAGGATGGAGCTCATGAAACAGCCTCCTCTTTCCTGACGAACCTGCGTTTCGTCTTCTGACCTCTGCTCATCTGTTTTGTTTCTCTCTCTCCTCCTCCTCCGTCTCTAACCGTCATCCCTCCATCCTTTCTCCCCCCCCCTCCTCCTCCTTCCCGTTCCTACATACAGGGTTACTGGGCTGTGAAATGTGAAAAACTGCAGCATGCATGGCAATTCATTATCTTGTCAAACTTCCCAGGGCCGGCCTCGAGTCACGGGGGAGAGAGAGAGAGGGAGGAAGTGGGCGAGAGACATAGAGGAAGAAGAGCTCGGCGCTTCAGTCGGTTAACAGGTTAGATCACTAAAAGCTGCTTGTTCTCACTGCTGAGGTCAATATCCTGCTTCACCCTTTGTTTCCTGCATCATTTGGTTTGTTTAGAANTGACGAACCTGCGTTTCGTCTTCTGACCTCTGCTCATCTGTTTTGTTTCTCTCTCTCCTCCTCCTCCGTCTCTAACCGTCATCCCTCCATCCTTTCTCCCCCCCCCTCCTCCTCCTTCCCGTTCCTACATACAGGGTTACTGGGCTGTGAAATGTGAAAAACTGCAGCATGCATGGCAATTCATTATCTTGTCAAACTTCCCAGGGCCGGCCTCGAGTCACAGGGGAGAGAGAGAGAGGGAGGAAGTGGGCGAGAGACATAGAGGAAGAAGAGCTCGGCGCTTCAGTAGGTTAACAGGTTAGATCACTAAAAGCTGCTTGTTCTCACTGCTGAGGTCAATATCCTGCTTCACCCTTTGTTTCCTGCATCATTTGGTTTGTTTAGGAAGTTTAGATTCTTCACTTTTCAGTCTCTAAGTTTGTTTTACAGTTTTCTGTGATCACAACAACTGGGACGTCCTACCTGTTTGGGGTCATTACGTCACATCCTGACGCCCGTACCCTGAATATTCACTCTCCTTTCCACCAGAGGAATCCAGAGTTCAAACATATCAAAAGTGTTGTTTCATCAAATTATTCCAAGTGGTGAAATTTCTCCTGTAAAGTCCGTTGTTTGTCTGTCTGTCGTGTCCGTTCTCATCAATAACAGCAGCTTCACAGTCTTAGAGCATTTCCTCCTCAATGTCAATCTGACAAAGCTGCAAGTCTTTGTTTTCAACAGGGTTCTAGCTGCAAGTTTTCTGTTGAGTTTTCATCCCAGGACAGCTTGTGATAGACAACAAGTGCTCCCTGCTTGACTGGCCAATAGCGCAGCTCTATTAGAGGGTTGTTTATTGGCTAATAGACCTGTCTCTCACTTCTACAGTAACCAATCACCTTACCCTTCACAGGAAAGCAGCTGTAGCCATTTAAATCATTGGCGAGACCTTTTAACTGTCACGTGTGTCCGTTTACATTCATGCAGAGGTGCAATCCGTGACTGAAAACTACAATTTCATGATTGTTTTTGTTGAATGTTTCCACAAAGGGAGCAAATTTGACTAAAAAGAGGACACTGAGCACTGATGCAGCTGGTTTTATTTGCACAGAGTATCTATAACTCTGCCTGGTGTTTGGTCAGCTGAGACTCAAAACTCTCTAACTCCTACAAAATTCTACCTAGAAAGCTCAAATTTCACCCAGATGTAGATGAGAAGATGTAGAAGTGATGTGGTGGATGTTTTATGTCTGGGATGAAGCATCTTGAAGTTAATGATTTTCAAAAGTGGTTCTTAAAAAGTGGAAGTGTTTCAGCTGCATTTATCCTGATGTGGACTTTAGCCACATATTACAACATGACATTTTCTGAAACTAGAGATTTTAATCTTTCAAATGATGTGTCACTGATGAATTCTGACCATGTGGTTCCTCAGTTATAAGCTTTGAAACATAGTATAATAGATAAAGGGTGAAAAAGGATGATTCTGAGCTTTTCTCTGCCGTCAGACTGAGGCATGAAATGGTTAAAACCTTCGTAAACGCTGCTGTGTTCGTCTCTAACAGACTGCACTCCTGAGAGACTTGCGGGGCCTCGTGCTGCAGACTTGCAGGGCCTAATGGTGACTCTGGGTATCAGTAACACGGAGCCGGTTGGAAGCATCGCGCTGTAACGACCCCGCAGCAAATAAATCAATCAGCTTGAAAAGATCTACACACACACCGAGCACAATTAAGAGACAGGAGGAGAGAGAGGAGCAGCACACACGCCGCAGAGTCTCTAAATGCAAAAAAAGCTGCATCAATTTTCACCTCGCTGTGTTTATTTCTCTCTCTAACTCACTCGACTTTGGCTCCGCTTTGAAATAAATGGATTATTTCTAATTGGGAAGTCTGGGTTTGCAGTTTTATCCCCGGACACTCCAAACAAACACACACACAAATCCCTAAAGCCCGTCACATCATCCCGACCTGCGAGGATGCAGCAATTATATGCAGAACATGGGCGAGTGCTGTCAGAGGCAACGAGGCTGATAGACAGCAGAGAGAGAGTGTGTGTGTGTGTGTGTGTGAGTGTGTGTGTGTGTGTGTTTCCACATGTTTAGCCATGATGCAAAGCAGCTGATAAAAGAAGCCTGTCCGAGGAAACAAAGAGCAGGAGCATGATGCAGCGACAGACAGGGAAGATAAATGACGCACACGAATCTTGTTGTTTGTTTGTGTGTGTTTGTGTGTGTGTGTGTGTGCGTGTGTGTGTGTGTACACGCATGTGGCTCGGCCCGTCTGACAGCAAACGGCCAATTACTGTCGAAAGTGGCGGGATGAGTCCTGCCAGACCATAGCTTTCCATTAGTGCATGCCAGCCCAGCATGTGTGTGTGTGTGTGTGTGTGTGTGTGTGTGTGTGTGTGTGTTTGTGATGGAGTGAAATAGGGGATGGAGGGAGACAGAAGGAACAAGAGTGGAAAAAACGTGGGTGCGCCTGCTCTCACTCTGTGTGTGTGTGTGTGTGTGTGTGTGTGTGAGTCCCAACTGGTGCAGATACATTCGAGGAAACAAAAATCATCTTTTCCTCTCAGTTGTGGTCGTCCATACACAATAATCCAGCTCTGATATACTCAGTGTGTGTGTGTGTGTGTGTGTGTGTGTGTGTAGAATATGACACTTAGGCTGTTGTTTGTTGAATCAAAATCAAGACACTTTTTTGTAACAACTGAATCTAAAAAACACTCGAAGCTTCATCGTTGACAGAATCAAAAGTTGAGTTAGCGACGGCTTTAGCATTGGCTTTACGCCTGTTTACAGTAGATGGACAGGTGAGTGGTGAGCTTAGCTTAGCATAAACATGAAGCTAAGAAACTCTGCTACCTAAAAAAGAAAGGGAAACCATCCCTCTGTCAAATAGAGAGACTTTACTTAAACAAATGAAAACATTTGAAACATTTTGGTAACAAACAAACAAATAAACAATAAAATCATTAAACAGCTGCAGCAGAACGTGTCACTACCTTAAATCCTCTCTTTTGTCATCTTGTGCTTTAAAAGTGCTTTACAAACAATCTGATATCTTAGTGGGAGGAGATTAAGGTTCCTTAAAGACAGAAGTTTAATAAAAAGGAATCATGAGTGTCTCTCAGTTCAGAGCAATGACTGTATATAGAATGGACAGCGTGCTTCCGCCTGTCGCCGTTCTACGTTTTTGAAGCCAAAAAACCTGTTTCTCTAGCCGCCATTGTGCAGCCAGAGTCTGCGCAGTAGAGAATTTCCGGTGGAGCAGAGTAAAAAAGAGAGATAAAAATATTTATTTCTTCTTCTTCAGAAGGTTTAGTCTCCTTTTGACTCTTTCCTGAAGTTTCTTATATCCCCGATAAAAACTACTCACGAACGGCAGCTGTCAACTATCGTAAAACGAAACTTATATCGCGGTTTTTAACGTCCAATAACTAATGAGAAACTAACTTCTCAGAAAAAAAAACACCTGAACACCATGCAGCCAGATGACATCATCATACCACCTTAGAGTAAAGATGAGAGAAACGTTTCTACGAGGTATCGTAATTTTTATAAGTATTACCGGCTCATATCTGGAATACATGGGGAGGCGGGGCTTATGACTTATACTGCAGCCAGACACCAGGGGGCGGGGCTTATGACCTATACTGCAGCCAGACACCAGGGGGCGAGTGCTGAGTATTTCAACATACTCAGCATTTCAACAAAGCTTTTTCTGGAAGGAAAAGCTTGGAGCTAAATATGAGGTTAAAAGTTGAGAGCAGTCACCTGCTGCTGGAAGACGCTCAAAGACCAGAACATCATCATTAAATGCTCCAATAAAACCAAATCTTTAAAGCAGCTCAGAGAATCTCCAATGGTATTGATGTTACCTTTAAATTAGTCTCTATGAGTTGATATTTATGCATCTTTTAATGCACGATTCAAAACACTGACAGAGACGTTTCTCAGGGTTGGAGTTCGGGTGGCATGAGCCCAAACATTCACTGTTTCCAATCTGCAAAATGAGAAGCTAAATGAACATTCTGTCTTTCTGTTACACTACAAAACTTTAACATCATGAGCTAAACATATGAAAACGCCACACATGTTTCTGTGGATGCAAACTTGACGTCACTTCCAGTTAAGTCTGGGTCACCCAGTCCAAAAACCAAAATATGCACCTGATTCTTGAAACAACAGAAACATAGTTTGAAAGCATTTTTTGCAGTGTTTAGCTGCTCTTACTATCTTTGGACAAACTCTTCAAACATGTAGCTTTACACTGTAAAAACTGAAATCTAAATAAGTGTTCGTGTCTTATTTTTCTGTAAAAACTGTCTTATTATACTTAACATGAGCCACATTCACCTGACAAGTCTAGAAAAATGTCTTATTTCAAGATACTAAAAGACGAAAATGACAAAGTGAGTAAGAAAAATTTGCTCGACAAGTTTCCTCAAGTTAGAATAATGTCTTTCGTACCTCATTGGCAGATTTTTTGACTTGTTACAAGCAATTCAGGCATCATTTTTGTCTTTAGAATACTTAAAATCAGATATTTTTTGGACTTGTGGCATAAATGTGGCTCATATTGAGTTAATAAAATACATTTTTGACCAAAAATGAGACACGATGACTTGCTTAGATTTCAGTTTTCGCAGTGTAGGAGTTATATCTTCACGTCCCATCAGTTTCAGCTTCACATCCTCTCCTCTGATTGCTAACTTCATTTAAATCTGGAATCACTACTATAATCCTACAGAAACTGATGTGAAATTTCAATGACTTTATTTGAAATGTGTCAAACTTGTGTCTTGGAGTAAAGTGTGGATAAACTGAGTGAAATTGCTTTTTTTCCGCAGGTCTGTATGTCTCTATTTTCTGTCTCCAGGCTCCAGTTTAAACAGCTTTTCCAGACATTCAGTGGAAAATGAGACACGACGTGAAAACCTGAAAGTCTACGAAAAAAGGAAAAACCTCTCAATCAATTAACAACATGCTTACGGAGAGAAAAAGGAGGTTACAGGGGATGAAAACTACGAGCCGGTCGGACTAAAAATAGGACGAGGCTGTGAGAATTTGTGTCAGTAAGACAGTCGGAGAGGAGGGATGACGGCTGGGCTTCATTCAGACACACACACACTAACACACACTAACACACACACACAGTCCAGCCCCTTTGGATACACACTTTGGACCATTGGGGCACCATGTGAGCAGAATACAGACAGTTTGGGAGGCTTAAAATCAAACACACAGCTTCAATTTCTCCACTTTGAGGGCAGAAACTTACAGAAATACATTTCTATCACCTCTTTAAGTCAGAAATTTCTCCCTACATGAGTCAAAATGGAAGATTTTTTTAAGTCTTGACTGTTAAAAACTGAATATTTCTTTCCACAGATGTTGCCTATCTCTGTTTTTTTTGCACATTGCAGTCACACAGATGGATTTCCAGTTGCAGAATAAGGTAATAACGCTCAAGCAGAGTCCAGTAAATATTCTATAGGAGCTGATAATGTTTTATTCAGCAGGTTCATCTGCAAACAAACACTGGCAGATGTGGATTTATTATTTAAGAAGGAGTCACTCGCTCTTAGGCATGTGTCCATCTTCTGTGGCATCTGTGTGTGTGTGTGTGTATGAGTGTGTGTGTGTGTGTGTGTGTGTGATGATCCAAACATATCAGGCTGACAGACTGCTCTATCGATCAGATCTGTCACTCTAAAAAAACAGCACCTCTCTCCTCCAGCATCAGCTCAGGCTGCATCACAAAAATCACTCCATGTTCACCTTCAGTCTGCAGGAATAAAAACATCACAACCAAGTCTTTCTTTAAAGAAGAAGAAGAAGAAGAAGAGCTCATGATGGAGCACTAAATTTCACTCACATCTCCAAATCATCAACTTCTACATTATGCAACAGTGATTCTGAAAAGTGCATGGGTTAAGTTTCAAATCCAAGAGTCAAATCTGAAGGAAAATCAAAATTTCAAAGCGAGAAATGAAGACTGTGCAGGTTGTGATTGGTTTAATTTGACTATGATTTCCACTTACAACGTGCTCCTGCTGCAACGTGGTGATTAAAAACGCTTCAAATGAGCCTTAAATGTGCGTAAAGTGATGCATTCGTGCGTGGAGTGGGAGGTAAAGGTGTTTTAGTGTAAAGAATCTTTTTACGCATCTGCTCCATTAGTGCCATCGGTGCGTAAAGCTCTGTCTGAACCCTCTCTCTCCCTCTTCCTCACCCACTCTCTCTCTCTTTCTATGTGTGTGTGTGTGTGTTTTCTCCTGTCAGCGGACCTCGCCGTGCTCCATGTGAGCGAGGAGGTAGAAAAAAAAAACGCAACTACACGGAGCTGCTGCTGCTGCTGCTGCTGCTGGAGCGCGCAGCTTTTACGCAAAGCGCTAAAAACACACTCAGAAAACCTTCAAACTGCAACCATGTGACATCTCATCCCAGCATCTAAACCCCATTCAATCCCCCAAGATAAAAAAAAAAAGATAATCATCTCTGACCTGCTGCCAGTTTTCCTCCAGGGAAGGCATCGCAGAGAAATAACCAGTGTCATGAACGAGTTGGAGTTCCTGGAAAATACTGTAATTCGCCAACACATCCATGCTTGATGCAAGAAAAAAAAAAAAAAGTCAGGAAAGAAGTCCGGATTCCGCGCGATAAAAACGCACTTCTTCTTCTTCTCCTCCTCCTCTGCTCCTCT